>JAVQJL010091168.1:0-17382 GCA_036024295.1 Nannoperca obscura
ATATATATATATATATATATATATATATATATATATATATATATATATCTTTGTATGTGGCTTTGTTGGAGTATACTGATGGCAGTGTGTGCTTCTTGTAGCTGAAGCGCGACCGCTCAGTGAAGCGTGTGGACGTGGAGGAAGGATTCATCAACATCTACTTAGATGGGGTAGGAAGCACTGATGGTGACTGTGTGAACTAATTCAATTAGTGTGTGTGAATGTTCCTAACAACCACTCAGCCATTATCTACAGTGTGCTGAGATTATATGAACTACTTTATTATGTATATGATCTCGTGCAGTGGCCAGCATCATGATACATGGAGTATCACGTGGTAGGTTAGAAAGCTCTCTGTGTGAGTAAACGGTAAAGTTGGAGAGAACGTCATTAGCGGCCTGTTTGTGGTTGCAGCTGAAGAAGGACGAGACAAAGATATACAGCGTGACACTAGAGGAGGATCTGCCTGTCAGGAACCTGAAACCAGCTGTGGTCAAAATCTACGATTACTACCAGACAAGTAAGAGCTTCATTCTTTTCCCCCAAATGGTCGTATGTTTGTCTTCTCGTGGTCACACTGGCGTATGTATACTGTGTTTCTGTGACACTAACAGGTGATGAGGCAGTCACTGACTACACCTCCCCCTGTGCAGAGAGTGAGTAACATTTTAAGCTCTGTTGACAAATCCATGTCAGGTATTTCTCAAACTGGTCAAATAGTGAGAGTGAAAAATCTGTGCACACAGTGAATGTAATGTGTCTGCGTAGTTTACAGGTAAATAACTGAATTGTTATTATGTCTGACATGTTCACAGGTGACGGCATCAATGAGCTGTAAAATACATGTGGCCATCCTGCAAAAAGCTGCGACGGGACTTCAGTTGGAAGACTTAGTCAGAGAGAGAAACTTCTAAATGTTTATTTTGTACTCCTTTTTAAATTTTATTTTAGTGGTTTCAGTGTGAGTGAAGCCCACTGTGTAATTTTAGAAACACATTTTTAGCTTGATTGTTTTTGTTCTACTCTGTTCCATGGTAGACTGTCCTTGTCATTCCACTTATGACTGTTTGTAACGACCCAATAATCAGTCAGCATGTGAATCCATACCATAGTCACTGCTGCCTCTCTCCTCAACACTGGAACCTTCACATTAGAACCCTCCGAGTTCAAGAAGAGCAGCCAATATCCTGTTTCTGTTCAGTTTTTAATAGATTTGACAAAATCCATATTATTCATACGTGAAAGTAACGCATGAGACATACAGAGTACCAGTAACACAGTATGGCCCGAGTACTGAGTGTGAGTGTGAGTGTGTGTGTGTGTGTGTGTGTGCTGTACCAGTAAAAAAAAAAAAAAAAGGTAGATTGATACATCACTACCATACAATTTGAAATATAACTGACTGACAATAAAATTTCTAAAATGACAAAAAATAAGTAAAAATTGTAATTCTCTCATACAATACTGTTTCATTTCAATAGTAACTGTTTTTCATTCAGGCATCCTCTTAACAGTATATTTAGTTTCCTTTCTTTTCAACATGGATAACAGCAATGTATCTACCAGCTACTATCGACAGACAGGATTTAACAGCCTTCCCAGTGTTAAATAGTTTGGTTTGCACTTCAAACTGTGCAGGGAAAGTAAAGGCAAGGGGAACAGAATATATTAAGGTCTTTTCACTAGACTTTTTTTTTTTTTGAAGTAAACGTGTCACTATCTCAGGCACCCCAACCATAAGTTATCATTACTGTACCAACACATGAAACTAAACAACAGTTCCACATGCTCCAAAAATCACAGCGTAGTTCGTCCTCTGCGTCTACAAAACAGAAAACGGCATCTGCTAACTACAAACTGTCGTGTTCATGGCAGATCAATAGATTCACAATGTGATGATCAACACTTTGACGACAAAGACACCAGGCGAGCCCGGTCAGTTAGTGCATCCTCATGCATGCAGACCTCAGCTCACAGTGGGGAGTTTGGGACTTTATCACTGATGTTGGAATTCAGTGATGTGTGTTGTGTTTTGTTATGAGGCAAACGGCTGAAATCAATAACTAAATTATATTGAATTTATAACCAAATTCCAAGAGGGTCTCATGTCACCATTAGTTTTTTATGCCTACGACTGTTGTGTGTATCCAGTCTTGCAAATAAAAGTTGGCAAACTATGTTGTGATGAGTTCATTCTCACTATCTAATTAAATATTAGAGACCTTTTTCTCACCTGAGGCTCACACCAAATTGCAGTTTATTCTCCTTTTAGAGCCTTTTATGAGCTTAAAGTTGGTAACCCTCATAACTACGTCACTACAACATCAGACTCAACAAAGCTCCTCCAGAGAAGACATCACACAACTGCTCTGGCTGAATAGTACTCCCCATAATGAGCTGACTGACATGTAAAATTGGTGGAGTGCAACTTTAATTACATAAATGAATTTTTGTACATTCTGAGTGAGTAATGACTGAACTAGCTGACCCCCACTGTGCTCAGGGCCTTTGGTATTTCCACCTGTAATGGTCCTACAGTCAGACGTCCCCACAGTGGTGTACAAAACCTCCTGCAAGCCTGTCCACATACTGCACTGCAGCCGAAACACACATTACAATCCATTCACACAACTGTAGCCTTCCAGCGAGGCTGTACTGGACTAGACATGGCATCAATAACAACACATAGTCAAGGCACAGTTCTGAATTGCATTAGTCTGTATTTTGGTTCCTGTGTTGGTGTGGTCTCTGTAGCGCCCTCTAGAGGCCTTGCTTTAGGCTGGCAGTGATGATGGTTGCTTCCCAGCTGTGTAGTCGCATCATCAAGTTAGCTAGAGGCTACTTGGCAAGTAGATGAGCTTCCTGTTTATACGTGGATATGCAGTTTGCACCTTGAGTTGGCAACATGGCAGCATCATACAGACTCAGTGTAATTGTGAATATGTTTAACATGAATATCTCATCCGAGTATAGCAGCTATAGAGTTTTTGGGGAGTGTTGGAGGTCTTTCGGTGGGTGTCCTCCAACTGATATGACGGATTGACCACTTTTTTATTACATAGTAAATTGTTTGGAGATTTCTTTATACACATGTTGAGCCTAGCTTGTTCGGCCTAGCTTAGCACAAAGACTGGAAGAGGAAAACAGCAAAAGGGAAAAATTCAGCTCCTAAGATGTCAAAGAAGTGATAAATACAGTCATTTCTCAACATGTCTGACTGTCTGACACAAGGGTTAAGGAAATATGCTAAGCTAACTGGCTCTAGCTTTATATTTAGCATACCTCTCTCAGCAGAAAAGTGATTAAGCACATTTCCCAAAAGGAACAGTTTGACATGTTGAGGACTACACTTCATTTATCACGTCTCTGAAAGCTTTGGAGCTGATAAAATAAGCATTTTTCCCAAAAAGTCAAACTACCGGGCTAATCCTGAAAGTGTTTATTATTCTGGGTTTGGTGGAGCTTTTAGTAACATTTGAATCATTTATAAATATACTAAATACTGCACCAAATAATATTTGAGTGGCTTGGTACAGAGCTGGTCCTGATATACTAATATCAGTGTCCCAATGTTGATGGAACCATAGTGAGAACTGAAGAGTGAACCTCCTGAGCTGTAGTGGGTCAACAAAATACCTCCAATTACTTTGGTAAGCTTATGTGAAGTAAATAAGTGGAGCATGTAGCTCTGGATGGTGTCGGTCTGTCGTCGAAGAACAGCACTGAGGTGAAGTGACTTGGTGATGCAGTGTTTTACTGTGTTCACTGTCACAGACAAGTGTGCTGGACTCGTACATCATCTCCAGCTCTTGTTGACTTTCTGTTCTTTTTCATAGATTCGTACATTTTGAAAAAGATTCTTTCAATATTTTTCTAAATTGATTCCAACCTTTGAATGAAGATTCTTTTACGCTCTTTCTGTCTGAACTGAGCATCGATATGATGGAACACTAAAACAAAAAAAATTGGCATTATGTCATTTGGCAATATTCTGTTGTAAGTAAAAAAGAAAAGAAAGGAAACAAATCATACAAAAGGACCAACAAACAGTCACTACAAGATCTCCATTTGGCAATATAGAAAGGCTTTTTTAAAGTCTTTGACGGGTATACATTTTGGTTTATATACAGAGGTGTGTGTAAGTGTGTGTCCTCCAACGGCTCCCTTTTTCAATCCAAACAGAATCACGTAGAACATGTGGAGGTGAAAACATCTACATATTAAAACCAAAGTGTGAGATTAAAAATGAAAAGTAACAAACAAGGCGTTGTGTCCGCGGTGGACTGGAAACAGGGTCTGTAGAGTCTGTGGTGGGAGAGTCCCTGCCGAAACTGTGTGCTCGTCACCTGCGCTCTCTGATGAACGTGTGTCTCAGTTCATGAACTGTGTGTACCCCTCTGCTCCTGTGACGATCACATCCATCCAGATCCTCATGGCCTCTGCTGACGGGGCCACCATGTAGTAGAGCCGGTCGTGGGTCTTTACGCAGAACGTCAGGGAGGGGTTCGGGCTCTGGAAGCCAGAAAAACAGAGATAAAACTACAATCAGTCTTTTTTTAGTCGCATTTTCTGCATTCATGTTTAACAGTCTGCATAAAAATGAGAGTTTTGTGTCCAGTGAACTAAATGCTGTTATAAGAGCTCTTCTGCTCTAGTTTTGTCTAGTGTATTACCATTAACCAAAAACATCTAAAAGGATGTGCTGCTGATCTTTGAAAAACTCTCACCTCTGTTCTGAGGGTATTACAGTAAATCACACGACTGCACGTGAAGTTTAAAGATGTCGCTCGTAGTGAAAAGCGGAGCGTTTAGCACCGAGATGACTTTAGCTTTTTAGCGTGTTTTGGTTTTCTTCACACTGATGAACCCGCTGTACAGTCGCTACCTGCTTAGCACCACACAACAAAGTTAGTAAGTAGCTTGTGAGCAAGTAAAACAACTGGTCACTAGCAATTATGAAATGTCCAGCTTTAAAGATTATTTAGAACATCTGGAATAAAAAATATTCGGCATAATGCACAATAAAAGTACAACTCAGTTTCTGTTTGAAACTAAATAGTTCTTCTTGTGTCACGTAGAACAAGCGACACAGTATGTCATTGCTGGCTACCATCTCAGAAAACACAGGTGCAACTTGGGAAAGGGTAAAACATGTTTCCCAACAGCAGTCTCGCTTTTTCAAAGATCATCAGCTCTTTTACTCAAACGTAAGGGTAATGCATGAGAGGCACACACTGGGGTCAGTACACAAATACAAAGAGAAACATCGAACACCTGCACATTATAGTATATTAGTATAATATTCAGCAAATATTGCATCTGGAGCACTAATAGTAAAGGTCCTGTAAATGAATTAAAAACAGTCTAGCCCCACTTTGCACAGATCCTTTTCTACAGCAGCATCTTTCTGTCTTTGCTAAGTGCACTAGAGTTTTCCCTCTGTACTGTGACATTGGAAGTGACAAGTCAAATCAAAGTTCCAGAGTTGATCAGAGCCACACAGTTAGTCAGAGAGCGGTGCATTGCGACAGGCCATCAAACACAAACACACTGAAGATGAGGAGGCAGCAGCAGCAGCTCGGCTTTATGTTGGAAAAAAAGACAATGACGAGACGTGTAATGCTCAAGTCAAGCCGCCCCGATCAGAAAGAATAGAAATACAGCCAAAAGATACACCTACGGCTCAGAGGACAAACAGCACTTCCTGAACATACAAGTGTCTCTGATGTTATAAGAGGAGATCCGTGGGGCTGTACTTGTGTTGAGCCTTAAAATCCCTAACAGTGGCTTCAGAACTTGGATCAGCCGGGAACTACTGTCCTGACCGGGATGGTACACATACACACAGACACGTAGACACTGGTGTGTTCTGGCTTCTCTGGGATGGACAGAGGGCTTAAGTGGGATCAGCAATTCAAATGACAAACGAGAATCAAACACTCCGTGCAGTCTGAGTCCTCCGCATGCATACTATCTATTCTCTGTCACAACCAACAGACACACAGGGATCAGTCAGGGTAGACGGGTAAGCGGAGAGCGTGGATACATACGCTCGTCATATTCAAGTTGAACAATCCCTTCTGTGACAGCAGCCAGCCAAAGCAAAGCACACGCGGGGAGAAAAGAAGCAGACCACACAAACATGTTGCAAATGAAAGAGAATAAGATGGAAATCAACAAAGTGAAGTAGATGAGAGAGAGTTCATCCGCAGCATACCTTGGTGGCACTGCGGAGGTGATCATAATACACCTCTTCTATTGCCTGGAAGTAGATCACACCCTTCAGCTTGGTCTCATGTTTGTCTGTGGGAGGGAAAAGAAAATAGTGACAATGATGGACATTTGTTGGCTAGAAAAGCCAAGGCGCATCACTTCCATGACACCTAGAATAAAAAAAAGAAAGACATCAAACTTTGATCATGACCAATTTATGGTTTGTAATGATGGATGGAAAAAGACAACCACAGCACTTTTTCTCTGTTTTTAAACCAACAGGGCTCTCATTGTATTTTCACACTTGACTGCATTCTTACGCTACTCTGGTACATCATTGCAGTTTGTTTCATCAGCCACTGCAGAACTGCAGTAAGGAACCGGTGGGGAACTCAACACCCCTCTCTACCTCCAGGCACAACACTCCACAAGCCAACTTAAGAGTGGTAGGTAGAAACGCAGCGCTTCATTTCCAGGAATAACAATTTCCTTTTAACGCAGCTATTATCTGCTAATGACCTCTTTAGCATTCAAATAGCCCTGCATGGGTATCTCAGTCGACCGCATCTGAATGCAAGCGCATCAAAACTGTGGCTGAGGCTGATTAACGTGAATTAGCAGCGCTCAGGACTCGTCACCTCTCGCTGCTCATTGTTCAAGGTCAAGAGACAAGGACGAGCAATGCATCTCAATGAGCCCCCTCCGAGAGCATGGCGCTGTGCGCACTTCAACTGCTGCCAAAGTAATCTGAGTGCACCTCCTCACCCTGGCTCACTTTCAACAAGGTACGCTTTAAGCAGCTTTAAGCAGAACCTTCTGAGGACTTCAAAGGCCTGACAGAGAACCAGTGTCCCAGAGTTCACCGCTCCAGATCAAATTACACCACCATACACCACCGTGCACGCTTCATACTACATGCACCGCTGCTCAAGGGCAGGACGCCTGTTCTGTCTGCCACTCACCCACAGCAGGACCTTTCTGCCACTGTACATGTTAAATGTTTAAGCCTGTTACAACAGCTCTTTCGTTTCTTATTATTTAACATATTCATTCTTTTTATCATCATTTTTCAAATTTTTTCTTATTGTCCGTTTATATTTGAGATGTTTTATACTCGCAGTACATGCTTCATCTTTCTTCATTCTCTCTTTCTGTGTTTGTCATTGTGCACCAATAAATAAAGGCACATTCCTCGTATGTGAAAACCTACTGGGCAGTAAAGCTGACTGGGAGAGATCCGTATAGCTGCTATGATGTTTTGCTAATTGTCTGTTGCTGATGGAAAAATAACAATAATTATAACACACACAATAACACAGGGTGGACAAATTAAGAGAAACACGTGGCAGGGGTGGAATGTAACGAATAATGTAAGTACATTTATTCAAGTGCCACATTCCTTTATACTTCAACTGCACTACATCTCACAGGGTCAGTCAAAAGTTCTTTATAGAGGCATCAGTACTAACAGTCCATTAATACACTGTAATATATAATAATAATCACAGGAGCCATTTCTCTTCCTTATGAGTACCTTCTGCTGATAAGAGCTACACACTTTTAATGCAGGCCTGTTACTTGTAACAGGGTATTGTTATATTGTTACTTTTACTTAAAGATCTGAGTACTTCCTCACCACTGAGTGCAATAAAGAAATGGCACTTTTGTCCAGTTGTTTAAGAGGTTGTTTGTAGCATAGCGAGTTTCTTCAGGTCTGTTTATTATAGTGTCTTTTGGGGTCTGTGTTTAGGTAGCCCAGTTTAACATACGGGAGCTTCTGGGGGGGGGGTAACATGTTTTGTTTCAGCAAATCAACTCCTCACCAGTAAGAATGAGTAAAAACATCTCCTGCCATCGTTACTGTAGAAACACACCAGAGAGCGAATCATCTGTCAACACAGCCCAATTACCAGAGTCACAGAAATTCACGTCGAGAGCTCAGACTGTCTACTAACGAGCTGCTAGAGGAGATCCTGAGGACCGCTTCAGGAGCCCGACATGAGCTCCACCAATGTGTGCACTGCATTCTGCTTCAATAATGAGCTCTATGTTCTCCTTAGAACAAAAGTGTCTCAGGTAATCCTTCCCAGCAGCACCGGTTAGTTTAGTGTCTTCAAAAAGTCTTTCTCCAAAACCTGCTGTTAGACGGGGGGTTATAATCAAGGTTGTCTTATATTTGGGCCGATATGGTATGTTGTGTTTTGGGAAAATGTCTCCAGATTTGGCTACATGGACAGAACACAGTCAAAAGAAAAATGACCCTGTAGCACCAGATGTCTTGTCACTTCTTACCAACATAGTAGGAGAAGGTCCTTTTGAGGCGGTCGAAGACGAACCAGCGTTTCTTCCAGGACTTGATCTTGCCCCCCATCTTCACCAGGTAGCCCTTGCACATCTTCTCTGTGAGGATGACATGGTAGCAGGTGTCCACGCTGTGGCCCGACGACTCCACGTGGGAGCGCAGGTCGAACTCCTCCCGTCGGATGGGCAGGTAGCGCGTCATAGGGCGAGCCTGGACAGAGCAAAAACAGACAGTTAGAGACAGCACCAGCCCACTCCTTCAGATATCAGCTACTGATTACTAATCAAGTGGACTGATCAGTCTCAATTAATGGAAGATTCTGATGAAATGCCACACTCATGAACATTTTACAGTGGGATGGTGTAAACAGGTGTACTTTGGTATGAAAGCGGTCACACCTTCTATCTACCTGAAGCTTCACATAAAAACCCAGCATACCCCCTCAGAAGGCCGAGTCATTTTCCACTTATCCACCATGTACACTCAGTTAAGTCTCATTTCACTGACCTGAGAGAAGTTCTTGGCCCTCATCTTGACCTCCTTCTCCACTAGCTGCTGCCGGTGGACAGTTTCGTCCTGCAGCCTTTTCTCCGCCTCCTCCCTCCTCCTCCTCTCCTCCTCCAGCATCTGACGGCGAGCCATGCCCTCTCGTTCCTGGAGGAGAGCACTTTCATCAAATATATATATATTTTTTGATCTATAGAAGAGCTTCGCATGCTCTCTTTTCAGCTTCAGTCATACGTGCATGTACACTCGCAGTGCTGGCTGCAGGTTTTTTTACGCTGAGAGCTTTGGTTATGGAGGAGTAATGATTGACTGTGTGAATGTGTTGTGTGTTGTATGTGTGCAGTATGTGTGTTGTATGTGTGCTGTATGTGTGCAGTATGGTCTTCAGCATTTCAGGTTCTAGTTTCTACTCTCATTCAGTGTTAGTTTCATTTATGTGTTGCTGTTTTTGACAGAACTTGTTGAACTTTGGGGTTTTTACAGATTTCTACAGTATGTGTGCAGTATGTGTGCAGTATGTGTGTTGTATGTGTGCAGTAAGTGTGTTGTATGTGCAGTATGTATGTTGTATGTGTGTTGTATGTATGCAGTATGTGTGTTGTATGTATGCAGTATGTGTGTTGTGTGTGTGTTGTATGTATGCAGTATGTGTGTTGTGTGTATGCAGTGTGTGTGTTGTGTGTATGCAGTATGTGTGTTGTGTGTATGCAGTATGTGTGTTGTATGTGTGTTGTGTGTTGCATGTATGCAGTATGTGTGTTGTGTGTATGCAGTATGTGTGTTGTATATTGTATGTGTGTTTTATGTGTGCAGTATGTGTGTTTTATGTGTGTTGTATGTTGTATGTGTGCAGTATGTGTGTTTTATGTGTGTTGTATGTTGTATGTGTGCAGTATGTGTGTTTTGTGTGTGTTGTATGTTGTATGTGTGCAGTATGTGTGTTTTATGTGTGTTGTATGTTGTATGTGTGTTGTATGCATGCAGTATGTGTGTTGTGTGTTTTATGCATGCAGTATGTGTGCAGTATGTGTTTTATGTGTGTTGTATGTTGTATGTGTGTTGTATGTGTGCAGTATGTGTGCAGACACACAGAGACAAGGCAACCAGGAGTGTGTTTAAAATATCATTGTCTTTACTACAACTATTAATCCTGCACACTTCTACTCACATTCAGAACTATACCGTGGTCCTCAGACCTCGATCGTGCAAAATTCAGAATTTTCTACTGGTACATGCAAATTTATCTTAAGTGGATTCACATCTCCCACTGAAGACCAGGACTGAATCACCAAGTGAATTCCAGTAAAGGGGCGCGTCAGTCCAGTGTCAGACTGCTTTTGCCGGTATGGCCGCATTAAATCTGATTCTAAGTGGTATTAAAAAGGTCTTACAAAGTCCTGAATTTCACCTGGAGAACCCTGCTTCTTGATGGCGGACCAGCAATCGAATAAAGGGATTGGCATGTTCCCACAGTCGCACATTTAACACCCCTGTAAATAAGACTTTCATACAATCCTAAACCTTTTAAAAGATCCATAATCTGTCTGTGTAGATCTGTTTCTCATGACCAATCAAACCAGTCACATTCAAAACAGTGAATCAAGTGAACGGACTTAAGAATAAAAAGAATGAATAGAACTAAAAAGGAGCTGCGTTCATAAAAGGAAACATTGTAAAGGGCTCCTGAACTGATGGATGCTCAGTGACGGGAAGCTGAAAGAGGAATGTGGGAGAATAAGCTTCAGGGCAGGAGCCTGATTTGATCATCTTTATTGGTCTTTGTATTTCAGTCTATCTTCATTCATCAGGACACAAAGAGGTGGAGACGTTTGAAACATGGAGGCCAATAAAAATGAATAAAGGGCCTCCCGTTGCCGTCCTGAACTTTTCTTTTTTTTTTAAAAATCATGTTCAATTTAAAGCTATTGACAGGAACACAGCAAGAATCCATCACTTGGTATGGATCCTGAATAATCACTTTCTCCTACTGTAACGCTCCTTTGAAGTTGTGTCTTACCCGCGATTCAATAAGTCTGGCTTTCTCCAGCTGCGCCTCCTTCAGCATTTTCTCCATCTCCTCGATCTTCAGCGCGTCTACTCCCCCGACACTGATGTCAAACACAAGCACAGCGTTACCACGCAGCCCTCAAAGGGATGCTGACATACATGTTGGCACGTTCATATCCTAAGCAGCAACTCCTACATTTAATAACTAAATCACTGCATATCAACTCAGTTAACCCTTTTACCTCAAAGTGGGGTTCAAGCTATATCTCTAGGGCAATTTGGTAGACGGTATTTGTGAATTCATTTCCCTACAGACCCAGAGAAAGTCTGGATCTTCAGTGTGTACTCGTGTGCAACAGCAGTTATCAGTGGTGTCCCGGGCTGATCTCACAGAGGTTTGTTTCTATCAATCTGATGGGCTTTCACAGCGGAAACGTGCTTCTAGACGCTGAAGGATTTTAAATATCTTATTGTACTATGAGGATGGAGATGTGATGAAATAACCACAGCAGCTTGTTAATGACAGTTCCTGTAGCTCACAGTCTTTATTCCCTAACAGGCTCATAAACGTGTGTACATTTGTAAACTATTGGCTATTCATTTTAAAGCTGCAACGATCAGTCAACTAACCGATTAGTCCATCGAAAGAAAATGAATTGAACTATTTTGATAATGGATTAACCGTTTCAGTCACTTTTCAAGCGAAAATGTGAAACATTTGCTGGTTCCAGCTTCTTAAATGTGAAGGTTTTCTGCTGAGTCTTTTTACATTTTATAGACCAAACGATTAATCACGAAACAACCGGCAGATGAATCGATAATAAGAATAACCCTTATCTGCAGCCCTAATTCATTTCAACACCACAGACTGAAGGATTTTAACATACCAGAGCAAAGGAGACCAATTAGGGAGGGTGAATATTCATCTTATATTGCAGGGAAGTGGACCAATAACTGCAAAAAGCAGCCAGAGTTACTGATGTGCTGCTATGAAAAGTCAGTCTGGATCAAAACTTTGCTGCTGTAGCGTTTCCTCCCTCCCATCGCTCACTGCTCATTACAGAACAAATCCCATTAAAGTCATCGCTAAAAACCGTACTAATGGTTTGTGGAAGTGGACTCCTGACAGCTATAAACGGTGTTGGAACCACAGGTGTTGCTGGGAACATGCTGCTGTGTTCCAGCACACAGCTGGGCCACATCAACAGATGTTCTGGAAATGATCCGACCTGTGGACAGCCTTCAGCTGCTGGGAGCAGCCCCGCTGTCGGTGTGTGATTGTTAGGATATGACGTTAATATTGCTTTAGTTTTACACACAGTGGCTTACATACGGATAGTCATGTGTTTGGACTGGAAGCACCGACCTTCTGATCAGAAAATCCCTTGTTGTAGTATTTAGTGACAGTACCACATAAGAAAGAAATCCCTTTAAACAAGGGGACGATAGTCAGCCATGTTTGGTCAACGCTTACATTGATGCAAAAGGTTAAAGGTCTCAAGGGTCCATGTCAAGAGGAAAGGAGATGCTGAGCTGTGTGAGTACATCTTCTCACAGGGAATATCAGAAGCACTGATTGATTCTGTGATCAGCACCATATCATATTAAATCAGATCCATCGTACCTGGACATGTTATCTGGTGAGCAGGCCGAGTTGTTCCCCGTGGACACGCTGGTGTCCATGCTGTCGGAGCTCTCCAGGCTCAGGGTGTCGTAGGGCTGCTCCCCTGCTGATGGCGGCTGGTGGTGCAGGATGGAGTGGTGAACCAGAGGGGGCTCTACAGAGCTGTAGCTCAGTGCCGGGCTGTAGGACATGACCGGCGAGTAGGAGGGCGATGAGGAGGTGGAAGTCATGAGGTGTGACTGCGAGCCGTGGAGCGCCTCCCACTGGCACTGAGCCTCCGCCGCCGCTCTCTGTTTGAGCTCGGCCAGCCGGCGCCGCTGCTCCTCGATCACCTGCTGACCTGCAGGGCGGAGGGTGAGTGCTGTTAGGACGGTTAGCTCGGAGGTGGGAGGTGGAACAATGACAAACCTGCAAACGCCTCGATCAACAAGCCAGTAGAGGTCCGTTTGTTTCCGGGTGAGTTTGGAGATCACATTTAAACCGACACGCTAGCTAGAGTAGGTCATCCCAAGCCGAACCCAACCAGCACCAACCCACAAACTACAAGATCACCAAGCACACATAAAAGTAAATGCTCTCTCAGAAACACAGGCGGGAGGACAACTGCAAAAACCTGCAACGTCCATCACCATGAAACAAAGCATCGCTCGAACTTCTCACGATGCAGGCCCGTGCTGCTGTGCACCTGGTGATGCCTGGGCACATTCATCTGAAAACAGATCCCAGGTCGATAACTCCGAAGGAGGGGCTCACTGAATGCTGAACATGCAAGATTTATTCTCCACCGGCAGGAAGGCTCATAGATGATTGATGGAGGAAGAAAGACTGTTGGATGTTACAGACAAAAGACAAGATGAAAAGAAATGTTGGGGAGAGAAGAGATAATGACACACCAGAGATGGAAGAGAGTGAGGCAGAAGGATGAAGAGGAGGGTTCGCTGAATACAGGGTCTGAAATTATCAGCCGCCAGGCGTCAATCCTGGTAAACGCTGCCTTTGATGGATGAATCAATAAAAGTAACCTGCCAGACTGGCTTAAGTTTTGGACTTGAATCTTTTAGTTTGTACAGTCTTTGGTCTGTGTTTTCAAACAGGGTCCTGATTGGCTGCCTGTTCTGCTCTCTGTGGCATCGAACTCTCTGCTTCTCTTTAGTCTGGACGGTTAATTCTCCACGTTAGCTTAAACCTATCTGCACGATGCATTAATACGTCTACATGCATCTTCTTTCTCAGTGACTCCACTGACTTCGATGATGAGGTGGCGAAGAAGAGTATTTATTTAATTTTTAAAAGTACAACGCAAGCACTTTTCAAGCACTTTCAAGGTACCTAAACCAAATATGTCCAGACTCTCCAAGCCTTTGTCATCACATTCAAATTACTTTCCAGACTTTGTACAAACGCCTGATTGATGCTGTAATTATTTGCAATAAAAGCCTTTACCTGTAATGAGGGGGAGAATGTGGGGCATCCATGTAGTGCTAAGTTAGGTGTTAGCGAGTCCTTAAAGCACGATGGATAAACACTGCATGATGAGTTTGTCAGGGTTCAGGACTGTGAAGCTCAGGACCAGACCGGGTCACTCACCCTTCTGCTGCAGAGCCAGCTGCCTCTTGGTCTCGATGTCCTGCAGGGTTGCAGCCAGGTTCCTGGGCAGGCTGCCAGTGCTGTTGGCTGCCAGCAGGGGGCTCTGCTGGGAGAGAGGGAGCAGACTAAACATTAGGATTACATGTCCAGAAAAACGGTTTACATGGGGTTTAAATAATTACCTGGATTTGAGTGAGAATAGTAGTCGACGTTCTGAAAGAAGATGAAGATCTAAGATTAAACGAGAGGCTGAGGGCCAGCTGCGACCTGTTACCTTTGAGCTTGTGTTGCGTCCCAGTGTGGCTGCTCCTCCGTGCTGCAGGGGGGACGCAGGGCCCGACTTAGGCTGCAGAAGGGACAGGCCCGGATCACTGTCCAGCTTAGAGCGGAACACCTGAGGGAGGAAGCACACGCAGAGCATGGAGAGTCTGTGCTGACGGTACGTTCCGTTACAACAAACCCATGTGATGCGGGGGTCACAACAATGTTAGAAGAACTGAAATCCACCATGCATGAGTTGCAAGCACCTGCTGGAAAACAAGGGTCTAACATGTGATTAGCATAATGCTGTGAGCGCTACTGAACACTGACGTTGGCCAAACAAAATGGTGGAAATAACAAATCAATGTTCAGTCAGCTGCATACATTTCATTATCAAAGAGCCTACAGACCCCCCCTCCCCCCCCCCACACACACACACACACACACACCTCAGTGAACAGCTCTTTGATCAGGCCCACTTAGGTTAATGCTGCATTCATGAACTACAGGAGTTTCTGTGTTGAATGACTTGATGTTCAAAGTAACGACTTGAAAGTGTTGGAACTTTATTTTGGTGGTGATTGAAGTTTTCTGTGGACTTCTTCTGCTACAGGCGCCTCTCTCTCAGCTTTATTCCAATCTTACCACACATCAACTGACCCTCCAAACCAGCAGCTCCAGCGTTTAGACGTGTCCATGGGAGGGGCTTTGTTTTTTTCATATGTCGGACTGACATTAAGACACCCTCATTATACTGACTGAACTGTATCTCCCAGCCTTTTCCTTATGATGTGAACGCAGCATTACCTAACACCTGACACGTAAAGGCTTTTTCTCTATTCTTCTGACACACACACACACAAACCTTGGATGTGGGTTGAAGCAAGTTGAAGGGTGGCAGAGGAAACAGCGCACACACAAACAGCAGAAGAACGAGTGAGAACAAATGAGGAGGAAGAAGAAAGGCCGTGTACCTGCAGCACGGGCCTGCGGCCTGACAGACACTTGGCTGGCAGAGGGGGAGGACAGAGCTGGCTGGAGCCAGCCATCAGCTCCTGGTACCACTGCTCTAAATCTAGCTTGGGGAGGTGAGGCCTACTGCTCTCAGACTGGTACTGCAGAGCACACAGACAAGCGGCAAAGAGACAGAACAGGAGAGAAGATGGAGAAGAGATTAGAAAGCATTCAAAGACAGCTGGGAGAAAGTAGAAACATTTGTTTTATACACCCTCAAAAGCTGTAATTAAGGCTTTTTTATACTTAAAAATGTTTCTTAAATATCTTGCATTATGCTTTATACCCTCCAGCTGCTACATCTCTATTTTACATGTCTCTATTCTACCTCAATGTTGCTGCTGCAATGACCCAGATTCTCACAAGAACATGCAAGTTTGTATCTTTTCCTTCCCTTCAGCTGTCCTCTGTGCCCAACACATACAATATCTCTACAGTTTAGACTTTACAATAACTGAAAGTTTCAGTGCTTTTACCACAGTTACAAGTTGTGTGTCTTTTGTTCTGAAGAGCAGCTGCTTACATAATACAGCTGTTACTAACATGCAGATAAGCTTTTAAACAGATCTGCTTTTGTTTTTGTCATTACTGCACAACGGTTATCTTCTCATAGCAAATGTATGCTAAAACAAATGCAGTAACATCCCAGGGTCACAGGCTTCTATAGTGACATTTAATGCAGTTTACACCAATTGTACATCTGTAAGTAACACTAACAGGTCTCCCCATTTCTTGTCCCCCTAAAGTGTTTGTTTACTCTCCTGGAAAAAACACACTCACACACAAATAGACCGTTGCATGTATCCAAAAATATTCTGTTGGGACAAATAGCATCATTTATGAAGAGGAGGGATACATTTAACAAATGCAAGACTGAGCCGTTACTTCTGTGACATGTAATGGAATACAACAACGTGTCGGTTTCAAAACTTTTCTGGTTGCCATGATTGGCTGTACTTCCAGGCCAGAGTGACTTTAGCAATGTCCCAAATCCATAATACACACTAATTCTAGGCTTCTTTTCAAGGGTGCTGTCAATGTACATCATTCTCCCACTATGCAATGCACAAAAGACATGGAGGAGCTGCTTTACAGCTGCAAATAAATGCTTGTTAGTTGTGAGACAGGTGCAGAAAAAGATCTTGGAAAACAAGTGAGTTGAATCTCAAGACAACTGACATTCCTCCTGTTAGTATTTATTTATATATATATATATATATATATATATATATATATATATATATATATCTCATACTAACGGCTAAAACGGCATGCTATGATGATTAGCATGTAGTACATATGGTCATATGAAATAATATGTAGTATGAATTTGGGAAACACAGATATTGTATTAGTTACTGATTTGAATTAATCTAGAAATACCATCCAATGAGGGGATACCACTGTCAATGGTTCCATGATCTATTTGAATAACACAACTGCTCCTCTTCTCAAGCTATTTGTCATTTTTAGGAACAGTTCTTGTCTTTTATTTATTTAAGTGTACTCCTCTTTTACTGTCACATGTATGTTTTGTTTTTCAGTTTCACAAATGACATTATGTTAATAGTTAATAACACAAGGGGGAAGGAAAACACTTGTTGGTTAAACTGGTGACAGCGGGTAAACAATTGCAGAACAGAAAGGAAGGAAGACAACACACACCTCCACAGAGAGAGAGAGGGAGGAGCCATGAGGAGAGGGGAGGCAGGAGAAGGCGGGGTCTACTGCTCCAGACTGCAGACACTGACGAAGCGGGGAAGTAGGGGACGACTCCACTTTTGGCATCCCATACATCTGATTTAACTGGCCCACTGTCACATACTCCCACACACACACACACACACACACACACACACACACACAC
>JAVQJL010091169.1:0-11309 GCA_036024295.1 Nannoperca obscura
CTGTTCTTTCTCCCCTTTTTTCTTTTTTCTCTCGGTAGGGTCCTAAAGGGGGTTCGTCGTAAGCTTCCCCAAACCATCATCAATATTCAAACATTCTAAATGTACCTATGTTCAATAAATCTTTTAAACGTATCATATGGAGGGTGTGTTCCTTGCTAGTGAATAGAGAGTTGCAATAATTCAGCCTGGATGTTTTAGAGACAGGATGTGGGAGTTAATGGGACATGTCTTGATATATATATAAGAACTCTTCTTACTGTGCGTCTGGAGAACAGAGCAGTGCTGTATTTTGAAGGTGTTCGGGGCCAAGTACAATAACTTTGTAAATTACAGGTCATCCAGATTTTTTGTTCCTTAAGGCATGCATGAAGTTTAGCTAATTGATTGGTTTCATCTGGCTTGATAGATAAATAATATAGCCTAAACATAGCATATATAAGGTAAATAGAAATGGTCCAAGCTAATAACCTTGTGGAACTCTGACTCTAGCTTTGGCGTGCATAGAGGATTCATCATTAACGTGTACAAACTGATATTGATCTGATAAATAAGATTTAAACCAGCTAAGTGTGGTGCTTTTAATGCCAATTAAATGTTCTAGTCTCTGTAAGAGAACGTGATGTCCAGCGGTATCAAATGAGGCACTAAGATCTAATAATACAAAGTACAGTACAGAGATAAATCCTTTGTCTGATGCAATTAGAAGGTCATTTGTAACTTTCACCAGTGCTGTCTCTGTGTTATGATGCACTCTAAATCCTGACTGAAAATCCTCAAATAGCTTTTGAGTAGAAAAGCTATTTTCGACTAAACAGTAGTTACTACTGTAACTACTTTTTTGTGTGTAGAAAGTCACACAACTGATTGGCGACTGCTTTCTCAACAATCTTGGAGAGAAAAGGAGGGTTAGATACAGGTTTATATTTTGATAAAACCCCTGGATCAAAAGTGGGCTTTTTAGGAAAAAGTTTAAATACAGGACTGTGGCACTTAGCCTTTTAATGAGGACAGATTGATATCTAGTAAAGAAGTGCTAACTAAGGGTAAAACTTATTTTAGCAGCCTTGTTGGAACGGTGTCTAATAGACACATTGATGGCTTGGATGAAGAAATCATTGAAGTTAGTTGATTAAGGTTGATGAGAGACAAGCTGTTTGATCAGGTTTTGTTTCTAAGATTCCTGCGTTTGAAGACAAGTCAGGTACTGGCTGAGGGCAGGAGGTGCTGAATTGTGTCTCTAATAGAATTTTTTTTAGGAATACATGGCTCATCAGAGCTACAGTGCTGAACAGAAACCTTGGGTTGTTCTTATTTTCCTATATTAATGATGAGTAGTAGTATTTAATAGTTTATCCTTAGCCAGCAGTTTTAAATAGGCTTCATCGTAGCTCACTCTTGCCACTGGGATGCATTTGACTATGGTCGCTGGTAACGCGCCTGCTTCCTGAACACCATCATCAGCCAGGACCTCAAGTCCACAAGCACAGCACAGAATGTACTTCCTGCGGCAGCGGAAGGAATTCAACCTACAACGATGGTGCACTTCTCCACTGCCGTCTATGAGTCCATCCTCATATATCACCATCTGGAACGCTGCTGCCACTGCCAAGGAACAAGGGCAGAGTGCAGCGTATCATTTGCTCCGCAGAGAAGGTGATGGGCTGTAATCTGCACGTCTCCAGGACCCTGAGGCAAGCAGAAAAGATTATGGATGATCCCTCCCACCCCGGACACAAACTGTTTGAAACCAAGGATCAGGACCAAAACCTCAATCCATAACAACAGTTTCTTCCCATCTGCAACTGGACTCCTCAACAATTCCCGGAACCCCCAGAGAGACAGACTCTAACACCCCCATTAACCCTTCTGTAAAATACTTGTGCATGTATGTTTGTTGGTTTTTTTGTTTGCTTTTGGCAAAGACGTACATTCATTTCATCTGTACAGAAACACAATTAGACACACGCCCACTCATACAGTAGATATAAACAAGGACAGAATGCGCCACAAATGCTCCTGCTTGCAGAAATACACATTTTTTTCCAATGGTATATGCATGTCATCATGTATACACACCCACATCCAAAATTATATTCGTTCACACACACACAAACACACACACAAACACGCCTTTACACCACGGGGATCTGTTCTCTACAGAAGCAAGGATGTAAATAGAATAGAATTAGCAGAGCAGGAGAAGGACAGGAGAGAGCTGATGGAGGGGAGGAGACAGCGGAGGAATCAGAGAAAATGGAGAAGAGGGGGAATGTTACATCAACCCCCTGATGTTTTATGTAGAACTCAGAGCTGTCAATCATTTTATCGTACACAGTCTTGCTCCTTCCGGGAAAGAAAGCCCTTTTTCTTTTTGGTTTACACCATATTAATTAATTCACCCAACACGCTGCTTTGTACATGCAATTTTTTAAATAGTCTGTGGCAACATAAACGGTCAGGAAAGACATGTAAATATGCACATGATGAAGACCTAATACTATTCTAATGCTATAAAACATATACAATGAGTAAACAGAACATTTTAAAACCCCATACTGTAACACAATCAATACAGCAGCCAATCAATGCAGCCTTTAACAAAGTTGCCATAGAGGCTTTAGTTTCGAGGCGGTTGGTTTTGTATTGCTATATTGAACTGCACTGCATTATAGGGTGTCTAATATTTTGCTACTCCGTACAGTATATGTAAAGGAGCTGGAAAAATATTATAAACGTCCTTCAGTCTCATGCAGTCTAATACAAAGATCTGAGTTATCACTCGTACAATTAGAGCAGCATCCACCAAAAATCCAATGTCCAGTCAGTAAGTGTTTCCTAATGTGTCTTCCAGTGGTTTATAAACTACATCACCCACATCCTCGTACAATTAGAGCAGCCTCAATAAAAAATAACATGTTCAGTCAGTAAGTGTTTCCTAATGTGTCTTCCAGTGGTTTATAAACTACATCACCCACATCCTCGTACAATTAGAGCAGTATCCACAAAAAAATAACATGTTCTGTCAGTAAGTGTTTCCTAATGTGTCTTCTAGTGGTTTATGTATCTCAGTATCTCTCCTTGTAGGTCTGTCAGTATCTCACAGTACACGCACACAGATACACACCGTGGGATCCTCACAACAACATGTCAGTCTTCCACTATGAGGCAAATTTTTTGATTTGCACCATGCAGCTTTGGCGGAGAGAGTAAGGAGGAGTTTATTCAGGCTTTATAATCTCCGAAAACCTAATTCCATTTATCTTCTCTCACTCTTTTTTTGTTTTCTCCTCCTTCGTCACCTCCTGCCTTCCTACGCCCCTTTCCCCTCGTCTTCATTTTGCCTCTTCTGCCCTGAGAAAAAAAAGCTGCATTTCCAAAAACAACATACCCTTCCACCATTTAGATATGGTCACGTATAAAGAAAACTAAATCTGACTGATCTTTTCAACACTGTTTTGATTATTGAATCATTTGGATATCAAATTATCACTTACCTGCTGATTCAAGAGTCAATTTCTCAGTCAATTATTAGTTTTAACGCTAGAGAAACATCAGTGTCATTAGGAATAAAGAATATCCGTGGACTAAATGCAGCCCTTATTTAATGATTTATTCATTTATTATTCATTTATTCATTTAAAAGTATGACTCAATTACACCATGTCTACTCCACCTCTTCAGTCTGTCAGTATTGGTTGGCTGTGAAGATGTTGACCACGTTATTTGGTCATTATTAAAATAAAATAAAATGTTTTACCTCAGTTTTCAATGTGTGAAACTTCTTAACTTACAAAATCCCAATTTATTTTGCTTATATCGTTTCTTTAAGTGGTTGTAAAAAATTGATAATATAATTATGAATATGCATTAACTGTTTATGGTCATAGCTGTACTTCACTGTGAATTAAATGAATTGAGCTTTTCACTCACCATTGAAGCTCCAGGGAGGCTGAAGCCCCCCACCTCCGTTACTGTCGTTACTCATGTTGCATGGCGGAGCACCACCAGCTGCCGACCCGAGACCTCTCTCCCTTCTTTCTCTCCTGTCCACTTTCCTCTCTCCAAGTTTCCCCGCCGCCTGTCGCACCAAAAAAAAAAAAATTCCTTCCGCGGTCCTTCTAGAAATTCTAGATCCTTTTTTTTATTTCTTAATGTTTTCCTGCCGACGTGAGTTTACTCTGCGCTCTTGTTTCGTCTGCGCCTTTCTGGTATGATATCTATTATAACATCACATAACAAATAAACAGGCAACCAATCACTAATACTTCTTACTACTCATCGATACTCATATATATTTATATATATATATAAAAAAGAAAATCTGGCCGCTCAGCTTCTGTCGCGTGGTTTCTCGCGCACCAAAAAAACGCGTTTTCTTCATTAAGAGCTGGCGAGCGACAGAGAGAGGGAGAGGGAGAGGGAGAGAGAGAGAAGCTTGTGATGTAATATTCTTCAGCCAATCCACGGTGACTGAATCTGTTTTCTTTTGGGGTATTTAACATGTGTTTCTTCACAGCGCAGGTGTTCTGAATGTATAGTCTTATCAATTCACCCAGAAGCGAGAAGATTCATATTTTCCAGTTGTCCTGGAAAGAAGAAAAAATTTGAAGTTCTCTCTACAATATTGGCAATTCAATTATTGGTAGGCTGAACCTGCTCCTCTTCCTCTGAGCCTAACCCAAATCAAATGGTTAACGGAGCCTAAATTGTACCACACATGACATTTTCCTGCCACACGCCTCACATACAATAAAACTAAAGGAACTGTAAAAAACCTATTGGGGTTGGGGTTGGGATCTACGATAGATTTCACCTTTTTAACCCAAATGAATGAATGAATGAACCGACACTGAGCTATAGGTGCACAGTTGACGACACAAAGAAAGTTAGGCAACCGAATGTTACGTTATTATCTATAATAACGAGGCACTTCTATATACTGTATATGTTTAACAGTATTGGCTACAGCATTTAACTGTGGTTAACTCTTTATACAAGGCACTCAATATGGTTATTAGCTCATATAGCCATATTGCTTGGTGGTAAATAATTTTCCCTATATAGCGAAGTGAGCTTACTGGTACACAGTAGTGGTTCCCTAATTTGTTTTTCAGCACCCCCTTTTTGGAGATAAAATTGGTTTCATACCAAACATACATAGTAAAACATAGTAAAACATAGTAAAACATAGTAAACATAGTAACACATCAAACATAGTAAATCATGAATACTTTTTAAAAAAGGGGGGGGGGCAGAGTAATTAAGAGTTTAGTTTTATGATAGAATTATCATCTAATGTCCGCTGACTCTTGGCTTAAAATGTGCAACGTTCATTATGTTGATTAATTAAACCGCATCAGTCTGCCGGTCAGTGCATAACAAACAACCTTGCCTCAAGTCCTCGGTACTTTCTATCTCGCACTCTCTCCCCCTAGAAATATCCCCATTTACATAGATACACAGAAAGTAGACTCTTGTGTACTGTTACCGTCACTTCAAAGCTAACTTTTAATTAATCCAATTAGCGGCGGAGGAGGACTAAGTGCGGGGCAATAGAAAAGAGGGTGAGGTGGGAGAAGAGGCTTTCAGAGACCATTAGCATAAATAGCTACCCCATAAAGATTCAGTCAGACATACCTATTTACCAGCTCTGCACAAAAACTGGTCACAAGCCTACATTGAACTGCAGAATATTAAAGTACTACACTAGCTTAGGTAGATAAAGAAAGTGACTTAAAGGTGCCCTGTGGAGTTTGGGATCTGTAGTAGTATTATGGAGCAGGTTCATGCGTGATTAGAAGGTGTTGCGATAATTGAGATACAGTGGGCGGTTAGGCCAGACAGGTAAAAATCAAAGGGTTTGGTTAATAGAACAGCCAGTAGACAAAGTAGGGCTAACACCACCACTTGGGAACTGGGTTAAATGTTTAAATACGAAAATGAGGTGACAATTAAGATACTAACATAGGTGCTGATTAAAGCTTAGCCAGCCACTCCCTCTCAAAGCTTTTGGAGGCATTGTTGTGATTGTGGAAATTCAGATTCCAGTCCACTTAGAATGGTACCGGCCTCGACTTGCTTGTCCCCTCATTTGGTAAAGCAGTGCCCCTCCAAAAGGCTCCACTTGGTAGTGGCTCCGGTCAAGGCTGGACTGGGACAAAACTTTGGCCCTGGCATTGTGGCCCAGACCATCCCCACCCCCACAGTCAATCACATACCACCCATCATCACGCTCCTCTTGATATACCAACTGTGCCACTCACAAAAATAGTTTCTATTAAAGTAATGTATCTAGAAGATGCTGAAAATTATGTTTTTCAATCATCATCATCAATCCTTTCTCGCATTTATATGAGATTAGAGCTACATTTGTATAATTCATGAGCCATTTCCCTGGTAATTTTATTTTCAGTTGTACAAAATTGTAAAATGGTTTTATGGGAATGTGTGTCTTTTCCACTGGAACACTGCACAACTCCGCTGAAACACTGGATATATAGAATTAATTTCTTATGTGACTTTAAATGTAAATGAGCAAAATGTAAATATTTTAAATCAAATCTAATTAAAAACGGAATTGCGAAGCCTGCCAGAAATGTACTGCATCTTTTAACTTTACTGTTTGTTGAAGTTTTATCTATTTTATTATATTTCTTTATTAAATTTATAAATTTACAGCACCAGTCATACGTTTGGACAAACTTTCCCATTCACTTGAATGGAAGTGAATGGGTACTTTGACTGGTACTGTATATTAAATCTGTATATAAAGGCAATTACTCATCATGGCAGCCATTTTACATGCAATAAAAGTAAGAAAAAAAGAATACACTGAGAAACTAATTACACACATTCACGTACATTCATCTTAAACATTTTAAAGACTAGTAAAGTAAAGTAAAGAATTTTGGTATGAAAACATGTATTCATCATCTAAACAAGTTTCCTGTATCAAAGATACATGATTTGTATCAAACCAACATTTTTGAAAAAACGGGTCAATCTATCAGTATAACTGATAAACTAATCAATAAGGGGTACCAGGACCACAAGATCTTTGACTGAAGGGAGGCTAGAAACTTGGTATGTGTATTTTCTTCTCCTGTTGAACCAGGTACAACAGTACCCCCATGCTGGATCCACATAAAACAGTTATTGACTTTGCCACGTGGGTGAACAAAGAGAGACCTACATGTAGAAAACAAAAGCTAGTAAAGTATGTTTGTCCATATATTACACATGTGGGTCCTGTTAATGTCATTTTTGCTTTTGATTGTTTTCTGTAATGTTACAGTATAGTCACAAGAAGAAAGGGCAAGAGTGCTGTATTCCATGGATCAACTGATGACATAGAGGGTAAGTGACACTAACTACATCAAGAGTAAGCTGAACAGGTTAAGCACCAGCTTGTTGATGTAAAAAGGTTAAATAGGAAGAATTATGCAAGCTAGCATACAGTTCAGGCAATAGACGGGCAAATAATGTGCATCAGCGCGCATTAGGATTACTTCTAGGCGATGTTGCAGCCATAAAAGGCAGATTAGAGACGGTAAAAAGTGGATAGACGATAAAGCTAAAACACATTACCTCAATAGATTTAGGCCTTGTGGTTATATGAAATACATATATATATGAATATTTGATGCATTCTCTCTGCAATAACTTGACTGTATTACTTTTCAATCAGAACCACAGATCTAAGACGGAACAGCAGCCTTTATCTCGAGTAATAATGTGTGACAGTGTGGAACAAGGAAGTGACATCAAAGCTTATTAGTGTTCTCCCACGGTGAGATGCCGGTCTCGCTCGCACCCCGCTGCATGCCACTTTGACAAACTTTAAAAGGAAAGAATGATAATTAGAACAAATATTTTTGTGCTGGCTGCCCAAATAAAATGCTTATTAAAGTTGTATGCCTACGCAAAGCCTACAGTTTATGTTATGGTTAGGGTTAGGGTTTTGCATCCAGTTTTTTTGTCCTGGTCCTTGTCTGTCACTCTGTGTGTGTGGGTGCACCTGGGCGTGACCTAATACCGTCAATAGTTCATGTATTGCCCCGACCTAATTACATATACAAGACATTTTTTGAATATTTGGGAATTGGCCTATTAATTATCTTGCAAGCAGATCACATGCCTATTGTTGGATGTGTCATACTGCCATTTCCTTTTAGTTAGCCATCTTTTAGATCTCATTCATTTCTGCAGGTGTGTCAGATAGTGTAGCATAACCGAAAGCTGTGGAGTCTCTGCCTTTTCCCATTTATTCCCCATAGATCGGTGCCTTTTTAAATATGCCAGGTCAGCATGACCAGAGTGGCTCGAGCAAAATGAATGCAAATTTTCTACTGCTGTGCGGCAGCCATCCATTCTAAGTCACAGTCATGAAGATGCTATGGAGGCCTTGGATGGATTCCAGAAGTCATGGCCTGGAGAAGATAATACAGTGGCTGTCGAACGTCTTTGGAGTTTTTTTTGGCTAGATCTTAAAGTCAATACAGCAGGTGAGGCTAAAATATAAGATGATTTTGCATATTTACATTTGTCAATTCATATTTTGAATAATTTACTGATTACCATTTTCACTGTGTGGATCAAAATCATGAGCTATCTTTATCTCTAATAAATCAAAGTGACTTTGAGCATGTGGCTGTGGACTAAGTGTTGGTGGGTGGTGTCCTTGACTATGTGACTAATAAGTGAAAATATATTATGAGAAAGTTGTGGTCATCGTACAAATGTAGTACAATGAACACAAAACTTTCAAAACATTTCCACATAAGTATGTTTTTTGTAGGAACCCTAACCCAAATCTCTGCTAGGGATGGACAATATATCAGTGGACATTCGGGTTTTGGCGGATGTGGGCTTTGAAAAGCACAATTATCAGTCGAATTATATTTTTACAAATTATCTTTGATATTAGACTTGCCATTTTTTTTTGTTTGTTTGTTTTAACTTTCCCTTTCAAATGAGCTTAATTGGACGGTAGGTCTCTCAGTCGTGATCCCGGAAATGGGTGATCTACCACTACAGCATGTCTCTTCATGTTTAGCTTATTCACCGTAAAGCTTCTCCTTGGCATGACTTAACAGATTAGACTGTATTTTACTGTATATAGGCTATTCAAAAAGGAAAAAAAGTTCTATCTCTTCCTCTGCAAGTGATCACATCTGATGAGGTCACCGACCGCTACACGATTGTCCGACAAAAGTGCAAGAAGTCGCTGGTTTTGTTGTCCACATGTAAAAAACTTGACATGAACAAAGACACAATTCCACTGACTGAGATCATTGCAGAAGTGTATATTGTGGCAGATGAGGACAGCAGACCAGTGTTCCAAGAAGGCAAGCCCTTATCAAGATTCGCCAGAACATAAAAGGCCTTTGTAGATAAATGCCCAAAGATAATGGCTGAGATACAGGACATGCGGAAGATGATGGAGCGGCTGCCTTTGATGTACTCGAGAAATACAGTAACTGTCCAGGAGGGAAGGGAAGGAGAGAAAGAAAATGAAAGAAAGAAGACACCAAAACCATCCATCTTTCTCCAGTAGATTGTTTGGTAAGGTAATCTATGCTAACACTATAGACTATATATATATATATATATATATATATATAATATACACTATATATATATAAGTATCAAACATGACTTAAAGTATATAAAAATTGATTTGAGCACATTATTTTTTTGTACTGTAATGTTAAATTGGACACAAAACATTACCACACCTGTTTTAACCTGTCAAAAGTTCGAAAACTAACAAGACTTTCCAACTTGAATGGTTTTTAACGAGCGAGACGGCTGTGAAACATCGCCGCTGCTTTTTAATGAGTGCAGATAGTAGCAAGCATCACCATTGTCTTTTTTTTTTTTTTTTTTTAAAGAGCGCCGAGGGTAGCTTAAATGTTAAATCTGCACTTCCACAATTCTAGCTGTTATCAGCTGGACACACCAACCCTCCCTCGCACTACACACACACACACACACACACACACACACACACATAACTTACATACACTGGTGGCAGGATATGCTGTTGTAACTCCTACGCCCCCCAAAAACGCCCCTCATTTCCCTGTTCAATGTTCGTGGTCCCACTTGCCATCTGGAACTCTTCCGTGACTACGTCCGACATCTATGTATATATTTATCTATCTCCCCTTTCCACATGCACGCACACACACACATAAATTCCCATGCGCAACTTGTTTGTTGCCTTTAGGCTTGTTAGTGTATTCATTTGTGCCTACAACTGCTTGTTGCTGGAGTTAATTGTATGATAATAATAATTATAATGATGATGTTTATTGATTAATGTATTACATTACATTTACATTTAGGCATTTAGCAGACGCTTTTATCCAAAGTGACTTCCAAATAAGAGCTTTACATCAAGTGCATAGAACCATGATTGAAAACAACAAGATGTCTCATCAAACTTGTAAGGGCTGGTGATGAATCACAAGTGCAATAAGCAGGTACATCGCTGCCAATGGCAGAATCAAAAGAGTACTAAATCAAAACTAGAAATATCATTCCACTATGGTATTGTGCAATATGCTATACTTATAGAAACAATTTGTCATTTAAGTGCTATTGTATTCCTGGAACAATTTAGTCTTTAGTCTTTTCTTGAAAGTGGTCAGACAGGTTGTTTCTCTGACGGATGTGGGGAGCTGGTTCCACCACTGGGGAGCCAGACAGGAGAACAGTCTTGAATGTGAGTGGGCGTCCTTGAGAGATCGATTCGATTCGCCAGGCGGTTCTATGAGGCGGACCGTAGTTGGCGTGCAGGGGTGTAAGGCTGGAGGAAACACTGTAAGAAGACCACTTTCCAGTTTCTGATCAAGTTGTTTGCTTGGTAAGTGCTCAGTACATCGTTTTTTCCCCCTTGCCTTGTAAACCTGTAGTTATCTACCTACAATAAATAAACACAAAAACAGAGAACTCTATCTAAGCCTCTTGGGATACAGAAGGAGAAGGAGAGGCAGGCAGATCTGTAACTTGTTCTATTTCTGGGGTTGAGTTTCAGACCTTCTGGTGGTTCAGCTTCAGGCCTCACCGTTACATGCAAGATCAAGTTTAGATCCTGGCTTCTATTTCAAGTGTTTCTGTGTGCACTGACATTCAGGACAGTTATACCATGCCACCCATCTTGATTACCACACAGTGACAATCAAATCTTGGTGATAAAACAAAGGTAAAATAATGTCCAGAATTATGGTTTACCAATTTAAAAAAGAAAAGAAAAGAAATATATATATATATATATATATATATATATATATATATATATATAT
>JAVQJL010091176.1:0-60163 GCA_036024295.1 Nannoperca obscura
ATAGATAGATAGATAGATAGATAGATAGATAGATAGATAGATAGATAGATAGATAGATAGATAGATAGATAGATAGATAGATAGATAGATAGATAGATAGATAGATAGATAGATTGTAGTTTCTGATTTGCAAGTGCAAGGCTTCTTGCTGTTTGCTGCAGTTGGTTGAGGTTTGTTTTTTTTGTGGTAAAATAGATACAAAGACTATACTTCTATTTGCTCTGGCATTACATGGACATTACACACACAACATCCTCCTTTCTGAACTTGTTCTTTACTGGGTGAATTCAGTCGTAGTCATGAATGCTGGTGTGACTGATCCCTGATGCCCCATTAGTACTTGAAGGAGTTTAATGTGGAACAATGGAAGAAGTGTTTAGTTTGCATTGACAGAAAACATGAACAACACCGCTGCTACAGTGCAAATGGGATCAGATCAGAAAATCCAAAGGCTTCTGACTAAGATGACAATAAACATAAATTATAGGTGGATATAAAAATAGGCTCACACCACAATTTTAGAATTTGTTATTCAGCGAGATTCATATTCAGCGAGCGAATTAATGCTCTAAAATCAGGTCAGTTGATAAAAAGTACAGGCCTTTGTGAGAAAACACAAAGGTAAATGACTAAGTGAATCACATTCAGCTTTGTGTGGTGAGGACAGTTAAGAGATATGACATCAAGCACAATCTCACCTTCTGGTCGTGACTGTAGGCTAAGGCCCAGTCCTCTTCAGTGGGGTGGAATAAAAGGCTCAGGACGTAGAAAGTGAGGCGGTACTTCTGGTAACTGGCTCCCTCATCAGAGCTGATGAGCACGCTGCTCTCAAACTCCGGATCTGTCAACACCATAATCTGAGAGCCGGGAGGAGAGGGGGGGAGGAGGAGGAGGAAGGTGCGCACACATGTGAGGGAGTAGGTATGAGTTTTTGAAGACGGGAGGAGATGAGATTTGATGGGTGAGTTTGAGTAAAGAGGTGGAAAGATAGGGAGATGAGAGAAGGCAGAGGAGGGATATTAGAGGCAGGAGCAGTGTCAGCAGAAAATCGGGCTTTTGGCACACACCGGGCTTCTGCTTGGCAAACAGCTCCTCTATATTTCCAGCTTCATTTCACGAGTGTGACTCTCCCGCTTCTGTTGCCATGGCTCTGTGGCTCTTCCTGTGCACTCTGAGGTGAAGACTTGGAGTTTTCATAAATTCTCTCCGAAATAAGATCAAGGTTGTTCACAGCAACAAGAGGTGAAATAGTGTGTGTGTGTGTGTGTGTGTGTGTTTGCACCAAAACAGACACAAAAGAACACTTGAAGCACACAGGTTGGTTAAAAAAGTCATGAAATGATTTGTTCTCATGTGTAACAGAAGGGTTACAATTAAGTGCTGTACAAACAGGGGATTAAGCAGCCATGCATGGATCTGCATGTACAGTATGTTTCTTTCTTTATCAGCTAGTCTTTTAGCATTTTATTTCTTAGCATTTCCCCTTCCGATAAAATTCCAATTTCAAATTTAACAGCGCCACAGTGGTGGAAGCCCTAATTTCATGCTTGGAATATTTCTGCCAGAGCTATCACAGTTATTACGGAATTCAATAAGAATTCATTTCACAATGAATATTTCTTTCCACTAATGACATTTTGAGTCTCTGAGGAAGCAGATAAAATAGTCACAGGAATTCCCCCTTGACTAAAGAAGAAGTGTTTGAATAGGTGTGTAATATATATTTAATATTGTTATTCTTCTGAACCAGACTTCTATTGAATACATGTATTCATCTTAAAACATTATAACATTTCAAATGATGAAAGAAATAATCCATCATCAGAACATTTAACTGTATAATTTGCGGTTTTATGAGCTAAATAGTTCCAACAGGGATTTGCATTATTACACATAAATCAATAGAGATGTTCATTCAAACTGTATGAACTGTATGCTGCTAGATGCTGTAGGGCAGTGGTTCATGACCCCCTTCAGAGACCAAAAAAAGTACACAGCCTCACCGCCCACACACACCACCACACGTAAATTCATTGAATTCATACAAATCATTAGCATTATTGGGGAAGCAACCAGGAAGGAACATCCAGCAGACACAGAGCAGCATCACTTTGTATGTGATCATAATGTTTGGGTTTCTAGTGACCTGGTGAATAGAAGTCCAATATTTCCTTTCCTTTTAACTCTAAGTTTTAAGCTGTTTGGTGGTGGGCAGGTAGTGTACAGTGACATGATCAAAGTGTTTTGGCTGAAAAGAGCTTCCTCCTGCAGCTGGACACAAGCTTGATGAGAGCAGAGTTTGTGGGCAAGAAAACCAGAACAATGAGCTAAAAAGCTGATTATAATTCTCTGTGGGTTTGTCACTCCGAGTGAACCCCCTTCACTTTAAAGTTAGCCATTGCTCCATTACTAATTCATATGTGCAGCTTTAAATGTTCATCTCTTAGTCTTGAGTCTATTATCTGGCTTCAACGAGAACACCCAAGCCTCCACATGGATTGTGTGGTGGAATTGTGGGTAGAGGCTGCGCTCGTGGCCCAAATGGCTGTGTTTTCTCTCGTCAGTTCACTTTGAATTGGAAAAACAGCAGCACATTTGTCAGTGACAGAAATGCTAGCTTTCTTTCCAGGGCTTTAACCAGGAACCCTCCCTGGTGGTGATTTAGATAAATTGTTTTTCATTAAGCACCAATAAACAGGCAGCAAATTCTCAGCCTGGATTTCTCATTGGCCCACGCTCGCCGATCCTGCCATTCATTACCTGTCACTGTTTAATGCCAAGGCGTTCTGATATCTGCCAGTGTCTTTGGGGCTTGTCAGATGTAATTTACAGTTTTGAAGCAGTAATCATATTCTATAATATTATAGTAAGCAGCGGAGTGTTTTATGAAGGGGAAATTACATTCGCAGTGCCTTATTTTGAGTCAACTGTCAGGACTTTGAGTTAAATAGAAAAGTAGAAATGTCTTGAAAAGGTGTCTGCATGGAACTGTACATTAAATATTAAAATCTACCCTTGCTCACTATTCAAGCCTTGTACCGAGTGATCAGTGTTATGTGTCCTCTCTCTATGCTCTCAATGTAACAATAGCCTTCAATTGCAGTGGTTTTAGCTCATCTTTTCCCATTCCTCGACTCAGGGAGCCTCGCAAGGTGCTCTTTTAATACTGGGAATGGGGCCTAGAAAGTATTATCACATACACATTACCCATTACCCGTTTACCACTATGTAAGGGTGAAAACTGCCACATTATTTCCCAACCTTACATATCATTGTAATAAGCCAGTTTCTGTCTGTCGCCTCTGAGATTAGAAAGAACTTGCAACCAATTTGAAGCCAATACAAAGGAAGAAATAGGAGCAGTGGCCAATTTTTCTCCTGCCTACTAAAACAATCACCCTCGCAAAATAATTACTCACTTGTAAAATCACAGTGACTGATAGCATTAGCAAGGGGTGATTAAGATTTCCCTCACAGCATCTTCTTAGCCTTTGTTGGGAAGTAGGTGAGTGAGAAGGGTAACAATACAAAATCGATAGAGGTTGGAGGGATAACTGTCGTGTATTATCAGCCTGGTGTTGAGCTGTGCATAAGCTGGAGCACAGAGATAGAAGCTGGTAGTTGTCGGATCATGAGGTAAGTGGAGGTATAGATTAGAGACAGAGGGAAAGAGACACCCTGCAGCAAATGAATCATGTCACGCCAGATCAATTGAGCTTAGTCTGTCTTTGACGGGAGGCTTTAACAGAGAGTTGCTGCAATATGCTCATTAACCATGGATCAAGACTTAATCACCCACATTTAGCTATCATGTTTTCACTGTCTTGCTTCCTCAATGGCATTTTAACTGTGCATGTCTTTATTTTTAAATTAACCTAATCTACCGGCCGCTCAATCAGTCTGCTCAAGGACTGAACGCGCACCAAGGTCAGGAAAAATGTCCTTATCATTCATATCTATAATGTGACATTGTATAGGGGTCTAGGCCTCAAATGTTTTCTTGGACAATGTACGAGAAACAGTTCTACATATGCAGAGTCATATAATGATTCCTTTATTGTGGCTGAAAGGAATATCTCAAGGAGCAGCAGACGATTATATCTTACAGTGAGTGATTAGGCAGCTGGACAGCTCTTTTTATCCACTAGAACACAGGCGGATAAGACCACTCAGATGCAAGGAGGCAACAAAGGAATGTAGCCTGCATACAGGCAAACCTTCATCCATCTATGGGATGGCAAATCGAAATAATTAGATCAGAGATAAGGTGCGGAGAGGAAACTGGCCCACGAGCAGAGCCAGAGGTCAACCATTAGAGTAAAATATTCTCCTGAGATTACTAGTTCTTGGCTGTTTTGACTCACTTATACAGTAACACGCACACAATAAAACGGTGGGTAAAACAGTGGGTTTTTGTACCTAAATTGGTTTAAAAAATATAAAATATCTTCAGTGTAATTTGGTGAAACTTATATCAGAACTGCATTGTTCCTTTATTTAAATCCTGTTTATTGAGTGTGAATTCTCTTTTTTCTCCTGGGGGTGTTAATAAAGTTTCTCTAATCTTATATAACTAAAAAAAAGTATGTGTCACATCAGCAACAAAGAGGACCTTAGGGACTACATTCCTGCTATGCCCTTGACGTGGAATTACATTTTCTCCAAATAAAATAGGCAGGAGGAGTGAGTCATGGGGAGTAATCAGCTATGATCTGTTCCTGACCCTGACGTGGTTTAGCTCAGCAGTCCCGGGATCCTATTAACTCCCATGCCATGCAAACATATTCAGGGTCAGTACATTTCCTCGGCCTTGGAAAAGTGAGGCTGATGAACCCCAGCACCTCCACAAGTACGAGCACATCCTCGTCACACACAGGGGTCTTGTTTTATTTCTGGTTATTTTTTAAGTCTGACAATGCCAAACTGATTGTTATTTATTCAGCATTTCCCTGGCCATGCAGGTCAACCTGAACAAAATGATTATTTTAATGATAACACCTTTGCAACACCTGTCACACAGTGAGGACACAATGCTCAACTCTATTATCGGGTAGCCATGACTTAATAACCACACCATTATCATAAATATTCTATGGTTTGAAGATTTAACTGATCCTTGAATCTGGGTAGAACACGTATACACTTTCAGGTGTGTTCTGGAGAAAAAGTAAATATAAATACACTAACACTAACACTAACAAAACTCTTTCACTAATTCAAGCATATAAATGAATAAATAAAGATTCACAGACAAATGTCTAAGTGTTTCTGTATCTGGTTACTTTTCATTGCTTGTGTTAATTATGGCAACCACGTCCATAAGTTGAAGTGGCTAACGTTGATATTAAAGGAAAATTAATATTGAACTTACATTTGCCAGTTGGGCAGAAATAGAACTCCAAATTAATGATCATGTTGCTCCGTAAATACTAAATAAGAAAATCTATGGAGGCCCGAAACTGCCAAAATAAATGAAAATATTACTGAATAAATAAATGAATATACTATTACACGCACCAAAATGATGAATGATGTAAAATAAATGTAGGCATTAATTAACTGTAATAAAATGGGACATAAATTTGTATATGTTTTAGTTTGCTTCTGTATTTATTTACCTCTGTATAAATTCCAAATTCAATGCAAAAATTCCATTTTATTTGCATTTGTTTGATAAAAACATTGAAATGTTTATCTATTGCATGCTTCAGTACATGTCAATCACATAGAGACGTGTGAATAAGGCAGGGAACTCACTCAGACATGTCTGTTACACAACCACCATTATTTAGTTAGCTAATATTAGCCTCTATAAGCTAAAGTACTGGTCATACCAGACCATGTAAGGCTGTAGCAGCAACATCCCTGAGTGTACTATATTGAACAAGAGTGCATTTGATGATTTATGAGTTAAACTTTCAAATTTAAAAAGGTAGACTGTGTTGTTTCTTCTCTCAAAAGTTCCATGGTCTCCTTTTAAGTGCTAACCAGCTACCCTTTTTTTCTCAGCCTCGGCCAAGTTAAAACTATTATCTGGTACTTTTTCTACATGTACTGTAAAAATCATTTAAACATTTATATTGTTTTTAATATAATGTTAAAAACATCTAATGTTGATTTTGTAGTTATTGGTTACCAGTTGATTGTCATTTTTCTTGAGCAGACATTACACTGACTCAGACATACTCATTTGTGGTTGAAATAGTGAACATATTCAAAGAATGACTTGTTATTGCAACTAATTGCCTCTAATTATCATGTCAAACTCCCTGTAAAACTAGAATGTTAATGTCTCCGGCTCTGCGTTACCAGAGGAAAAGATCAGTTTAACGCTGTATAAACTCCATCTCCTCCATATGCATACAATCTGTTGTAATTAGGGAGAGAATGCTAACAAGTACTGGGAATATTAGTACTTTTTATATAATAATGTTATGTATTTATACTTTACCTGAGCTGCCTTCAGCACTCTGACCTGACAGGTGGAGTTCACCACACATGAACAAATCTAATTTATTTCCTGCTTTAGGTTTCCTTTACAGCATGTGATGTTGGACTGAGCACAGTCTTTTAGTGGATCAGTTTCCTGCACAATTCAATTCAGCTAATGTTCAAACTGAAGGTGGATTTTTAATAACAGGAAGGTTAGGAAGGTTCTTTGACACATTTTTCATTAAATTAAATGAACAGAAAACGGAGGCAGATGGTAGAAAATTAAGTGCAAACCATCTACTGAGCAGTGAACTAAATTTTTTGAATGTCAGAAAAAAAGTGAAATGGAAAGTAATTGATAGAACTCTCAGGCATATTAAAGACACTGGCAGATGGCTGGCAGCTGGCAATGTTCATACTTTTTTTCTTTTGTGTGGCCTGAAGTTTTTAAAATTCCACATTTGGTGGTTGCCAGAAAGATTTTTATGCAGGAAGATCTCATGTCTGCATATTGTCCTGTGTTAACATTCCATTTTTGAGGGAGGCAATGTCATAAATGAACACAACGTTCATTGTGTCCACAGATGAACTGAATATAATGCAAATTCGCAAAGTGAAAATGATCGAGATGGTGTTAAATTACCTTTATATTCTACATTATAGCTCACATTGTAAATTCAGCATAATGTAAATTTCAACAGAACTGATTCCATCTGTAGAACCAAAGAGTTGTGCTATACCCTCCACTCCACAGCTCAGGGTCTTTGTTCTCTAACAGAAATCCTCTTTTGATTCACTAAATAAATCCAGTCTCTCTCTTCTACTTTACCATTTATCCATCGGTGTTGAGCTTCTGTCACTGAAACAGAAGACTTTCTGCAGATGTTCCAAATCAAAAGCCTCAACTAAAAAGGGCGCCTGCACACTGAATAGATGCGCCCAAAAAGTTGATTTGTTAAGTACAATTAAATCTTTATCCGTTAAGATCCAGCTCGTGATCATGATGGCCCAAATGATGTACCTGATTCACCTGATTCAACCCAGGTGTGAAATGATTTACAATATTTACAACATGAAACTCACAGATATCAATTCCATTTCAATCTCTGGGATGTGATCACATGCTTAACTTAAAAGAAAGATCATCTGAACATAGTGAGCTGGTAAACATACATATTTAGATGTAATGTTAAAAAAGCGTACAGGTCTTCTTTTCCTGAGATTGTTTTTGCCTACGCACCTGTTATTATGTTGGGACACATTAAAAGCCTACTATAACAGGAGGGATTTAATGCCTTTTCAACCTCTAAGCCCCTGGTTGTATATTGTTTTCAGTGGTATGACGCGCTGAGCTCTGCCTCTGTGACATGGCTCCATTGTTGTACTGGAATTACTGGTGTGGAAGTGTGTTATGGACATTATAAACACAGTTCAGCCAGTGAATGTCCCATAGAAACTGAAAAAGAAATGACTTGCAGCATCTCACCTTTCTCTTGTTAGTTGGACAGACGTACAAGTAACTCAGGACAGTCTTGGATCCAACTTTGTCATTCATTCTCTCGTACGTGGAGCCGTAGTCAGTAGATCTGCATGGAGGAAATAAAGGGAAAACGCAGTCAGAAGGAGGCTAATACTGTAGTAGATGAACCTGACAAAAACAGACTGAAAGTTTGCTGACAACCTAATGCGTAAACAAACAAACTAAAGATTACTAGGTCATTGCACAATGCATGTCAACTCATATTTATTTTGCAGGGATGAAAAAGAATGCAATATCACACCCTACAGAAAAACAACAAGCAGATTCAGGCTGGTATGGTGCTGTGTATATACAGTTACTCTTTACAAGAGTGAAACCTCTGGCAATAGAACAAGAGAACGTTAACCAATCGTCTATAGCTGCCAACAAAACGAACCATGCGGAAATGCCTGGGGACCCGGCACTGTAAATAATTAAGTCTCTCCCGATGACTACTATGAAATAAAATATGACGAGTGCAAAAACATGTGGATGTTCTTGAACCCATGGGCTTTAATAATTGAATAGTGAGAATGAGCCTGTTAGCCAGCCTAGTCCCTAAAAACACAAAACAAAACACATAAATCCATCATTACTAGTAACTACCAAATCTGCCTTCAAGTAGAATATTACAGCATTTGCACGGCTGTCTTTTTCTGAGAAAGCTACATTCATGTAGTCAGGATTTTCCAATATTTTTCTCTGTGGGGACAGAAGCACCCACCCACAACTGTGCCATAACTCCCATTTGGATTTGCTGTCTACTTCACGGCGTTATGAGGAAAGTGAAGATGATACCTATTTCAACGGCCTTTCCTTTTGTAAGTCAGAGCCCTCTTCTTGTGCCCCTTCAGTGGGAACGGGGGTTTAGGTGAAATTGCATAGAAATATCTCTCATTCAAATTCATGCCAGAATGCCTCTGAGAGATACAGTAGTTGCTATGATTACAAAGCACAATAATGAGACAGACAGACAGCGTATTAAAGTGGCGGTGTGGGGAGAAATGCTTCTCTGAGAATGATCCTGATATGAAGCAGGTGCAGTGAACTGTACTGTTCTGCCTCTGTGCGACACTGCTGGCGCTTTCTGGGAAGACATTCATAAATTCCATAGAAACATATGTTGTTTTTGGCATGACATGTGAAAGCATCGCTGCCAGACAAGCCTTCATCATCTAGTCACCGTTATGCATATGCTTAGATTTCTTAAATGGAGAGTGGTGATATGTCTGGCGCAGACACGAGGGAGATGTCAAGTCTCGGATGTGGGCCGAGATGAAGTGTGACCCATCCCCCCTCCCCCCCAACACTCACACCCTGCACATGAGAGCTAATCAATATGAAAAGGAAAATGAGCTGATTTTATTAGAGGAGATGGCCGAGTGACAAAGGAAAGGTTTCCACCCACACCTTATTACATGGACCAGTGTGTAATGGGAAACTGAATAAGGAAATGGTCAAAGGTGGACAGTTCCAATGCTACAGGATGGGCCAGTGCACTGTACTGTATCCAGAAGGCAATAGTCTGATTCTTAACACGGTTCAGTTGTTTGATTTAAAGGGTAAATCTGCTGCTTCAGAACAGAACTTGTAGCCTCTGAAACCAACAGGAAACACGCTTTATTTACTGATGCAGCCTATTCTCACTACCTTTAGGTAGTTAAAGGTACTCTGTGGAGTTTCTGACCACTAGTTGTGCTGTGGAGCAATGTATCCCATGCACAGGCACTAGCACATGTTGGTAACATGCCAAGAAACTCATCTCAACAAATGCTGCCAAGGAAGAACAATGGTAGCTAGCAAAAATGGATGTAAACAATGCAGAAAATATATAAAATCAGCTTTGCAAATGTTTTATTAGTAAGGAATTCAACATATGTGTTAGGCCTTAATCATACACAGTGTATTTTGGTGAGAAAAATTGAATGCAAACATACATTTGTTTGTTTAGGAGCCTTTAAAGACCATCTTTCTTTAAGAAAGTACAAAACAAAACTAGGATCTAGAGTGGGTGGACACTAAATGAAAGTGTCATTGTCATTCAGAATAATACATTAGTCCTGTAATAAATATTATGTTTTTTGATGCTTATTATATTCTTTTAATAGTTGTTGTAAGTGGTAAAAATGTTGAGCTCAGTTATCTACTGAGACCTTTAATTCACTGTACAGCGAAGACCATATTTTTATATATTTTAGTAAAATTAAATTAACAGCTTTACAACAGCTCATTGGCTATAATGCTTGACAAATACAATTACATTTAGACAAACTGAAAGTCTTTGTTGCTGGTTCACAGTAGATTTCCAGCCACATTTGGCCTGCACTTGACCTTGTATTCATATAAGTCAATTTGACCTGAGCTGTACTTTTAAGTATTCTCAGTGATGCAGAGAGGATTATCCGTGCTAATATTTCAGAGCACATCAATTACTGCAGTGCCATGTTTTACAAAAAAGGCTACTGCTTCTACTGTTTTTAAAAATGCAATCACTTTCACACTTACAGATGATGACATATTTCTTTGTTTTTGGTTTCTCTTTCTTTGGTCTCTTTAAGAGTTGATTTTATTGATTGCTTTAAGGATTAGAGAAACTTGTTTTTAATTGTTTTAAGATGAAAATCCACTTCTGCAAATGGCTTGTCCTCAATATTTCGCAGTCCACATACAGTATAGCTCTGAAAATAGACCTATGTGTGAAAAACCCAGTACACTGACACCTACTTTGTGTTAGCTGGATCACCCACCACCTTCTGCATGGCACCAAGAATAAGGACTATGTAGCATTTATTCTGGCTGACATCCTGTACAGTGACTGACCATCAGGCGGGCTGGTGTCTGCAGGGAGACATTTCTGCCTGTTTGCTCTTTGCAAAACAGATGCAGGTCTGGTGTGACACAAGTCTTCCTGTCACTGTCTCACAGCAGAGCACATAGTTTTTGGGCTTGACTCTATCAGCCTTAAGAGCTCTATTTGAGAATGAAGCTGTAATGAAATAATATGATGGTTACTAAACCGCATAAGACGTTTAAAGTGGAAATGACTATTTGATGGAACTGCTAACAACTCATAGACATGTGAAATGTGACAAGGAGCCCCAACTAGACACTGCTTTTGTTGTAAGTGCTCACGAGGCAAAACACTTTTTGACAAAATCACTGGTTTAATCTTTAACAATGTTTTGTGTTTCACAAAATTACCACGTGTTTCTTTATGTAACATCTTAATCTGAAAAGTAAGTAATAACTATAGCTTCCAGCAACATTTAGGGGAGTAAAAAGCAGCATATTTCCCTCTGAACTGTAGAGGAGTAAAAGTATAAAGTAGCATTAACAATTAAAGTGCAAGTACCTCAACATTGCACTCAAGTACAGTACAGTAAATGTACTTAGTTACATTCCACCACTGTGTCACGCAAATAATTAACCTCGAACAGCACAATGTTTGCACATTGACTAGAGCTTCATTCATTGCTAGGCCGTGCTTCCACAATGTCCTAAATCTTTCTAAATGTACTGCATGGCCTTGCGGTCCGGTTTGGTGCTGTTTCTTTACCAGGCAATGATGTTCCCTGTCAGGACACGCTCGATGGTGCAGGAGTAGAAGTAGTGACTCAGTATTTGTAGGAATACCCTGGATTTCCTCAAGTGTCTGAGCTGAAACAGTCCCTTCCTTGCCTTTTCTTATCACTGAGTCAGTATGCAGCGCCCAGTTCAGGCCCTTGTGATGTGGACATGAGGTACTTGAAGCTATCCACTCTCTCCTCCATGCTGCTGTTTCACTATTCAATGACTTGATGTAGTCCTATCAGATGTAACAAGAGCAAAGTCAGGATATGGGGCTAGCCCCCTGTTTGGTTGAATAGGTTTAGTTTGATTGGCTAAGCATGACTGTGCAAGTTTTCAAGGTGCAGGGACACTTCAGTGCTCTAGCTTGAGGGTTCCGCCTGAATTCATACAAGGTTGTATTGCATAACCATAATTTAAATATATATAAATATGCATGAAAGCAGAGGACCAAACCTCTTCTCAACATTATCATGTAATTAGAATGTCTGAGCCTCGCTTTTCAGTCACCACTTCCCTGTCAGCGGAGTCTATTGAGACGCTTGTTTACGTTTTGTTTTGTCTGGTCACTGTGTGCAAAGAAGTGAAGAGGCAAAGTTGCACAGACAGTGTCTACAAAGAAGAATACTGCCATTTCTTCTGCCAAGTCTTCTACATATTTTCAATGTGAGGCACAACACCTTTTTCCAAAATGCAACTTGTTTCCATTTCTGTTTAGACAAGCAGTATGTGAGCCTTCCTGGGGGATGAATGGCTGTTTCATGCGTGTGGTGAAAGATTGCAACTGGAAATATTTTTGTGACTATCAGTAAAAGAGATTTAGGCAGACTTGACTCAGGATGTTACTTCAGACTCTCTCCAATAGAAGATTGTTTGTGACCATGAAACAGACTTACCACACTGGCAATAATATGTTCCAGGAGACATGGTTATTAAAGAGCATAATCAATCGTCCAGGTGCCCTCTGAGGAATTTATAGGAGTGAACCACCTCGACATCCCACCCTGGATGGATACAGTGGTCAGAGGACGGTTGGGTCTGTGGAAGTCCACAATCAGCTCCTTTGTCTTGCTAATGTATTGCTAATGTTCAGCTGCAGATGGTTTAGTCTGCACCACCTGACAAAGTCCATCCATCAGGCCTTTGTATTCCTCCTCCTGTTGTCCACTGATACACCCAACAATGGCCCAGTCATCAGACAACTTCTGCAGGTGGCATGAAACCAAGTTGTAGCTGAAGTCAGAGGAATACAGAGTAAACAGGAGGGTGAAAAGGACAGTCCCCTGGGGGACAGGCTGTGTTGCCCATCACAGTTCCTGACATGTAGTTCATCAGTCTTGTGGTCTGCTCGTGGGTTAATCCGTTATCTAGGAAACAAGTGGGGTGTTCACCTGCATAGCCCTGAGCTTGTCTCCCAACAGCAGAGGCTGTATGGTGTTAATATCACAGAACATTATCCTGTGTTCCCAGGTGGGAATAATCCTGGTGTAGCAGATAAATGAAGGTGTTCACTCCAATGTTCTCCTGGTAGCCAAACAGCAGGCGGTTCAATGCTGGTCTGACCAGGAGCATGAGGTGGCAGAGTTATCAGTCTCTCAAGGGTCTTCATCACATGGGATGTCAGGGCCATGGGTCTGTAGTCATTGAAGGTTTTGGGGTGCCCCTTCTTGGGTACAAGGTCCAGGCACTATGCGTTCCACAGTGTGGGGACCTTTTACGAGATGTGTTGCAGGACTCCACACAACTCATGCCTTGATCATTTCGGTGCTCATACTTTCAGGGCCTGTAGCCTTTCCTGAGTGATGTTGTTTCACTCCTCTTCTCACCTGGTCAGCCTTGATGCTTGTATGTGGCAGGTAGATGGTGTATGGGGTGTGTAGTGGAAGGTGGTTGCACGGTGGGTTGAGAAGTGTGGGGCCCGTGGGCTGGGGTTCATGTGTTGATCTGTGGTTATAGTTAACAAAAATAGAGATTTCAACATTTGCAGAGAATGCAAGGTCAAAAATGTGACTTCCTCCTGAAATCAATCAATTTCAGAAATACCAAAATGGCTTTTGCTGCACCCACACGGTCACAAAGTGGAGGTTTCCAATTGTTTTCATTTGTGAAGTGAAGTCCTCCATTTTTCAAAAAGCGAGAGAAGGGGAGACAGAGGGGGAGAGAGAGAGGGAGAGAGAGAGAAAGAGAGAGAGAGAGAGACAGAGCAATGCATTGCAATTTGTGAACATCAAATGATTGGAAAAAAAGGCAAAATTGCATTAGGGAATGTTTGTGAGGTTTTGCCAGATGGCTGCCAGTAAAGCAGAACAATTCAGTGTCAGTGTACAACACTGTTGACCGTGCTCTGGGGAGAGAGTGAGAGAAAGACAAGCCATGCACTTCAAAGACTGAAGGATGAAAACTCCAACCAAATCATCTTAGTTTCTGAAGCTCATACAAACAAATCACATCACCCCGACGCATACAGGAATTAAAGAGAAATGAAGTCTGTTGTAATATTGTTCCAAGGAAAACAAAAAGTTACTGACTTCTTCTCCCTGTGAAGCTGTTTGTGAATGCATGCTAGTGCATACGAAAAAAAAACAAAGAGGCACAATGAGAACAGAAAACAGCAAATCAATATTCATCAGGGATCCGAAGATTAAGGCATCATCAGGTGGTTGTCAAGTCAAACCGAAGCAGCAACACCTCAACTGTCTGTCCTCAGAAAAAGAGTCACACAGAGACACAGGAGGCTCAGAGAGCGAGAGAGACGAGAGAAAAAAGGATTCTTAGCAGAGAACCCTGCGGCAAAATCAAGCCTGAAGACTCTGAAAACTCGCTGAGTGATGCGCTTGAAAAACATTCTCAGCACTGGTGAACCGAAGCGTTCTATGCAGTGCTGAGGGGTCAGAGGCAGAGACGCCTGAATGCGTTGCAGACATTTCCACTGCAATTGTCTGAATTGCTGCAGTCTTTTGTTCCAGGAAGACACTCTAGGGGCATGACAAAGCCAATTCTACTCCAGCCACAGGTCCTCGACACAAGCCTGCTCTCTGGATGGAATCCAGGGAACTTTGGGTGCCTAGAAAAATAGCTAAACAGAGCTGTCGCCAGAACAAAACACCTGAGAATTTGATGACAAAGTATGAGAGCAAGCTGAAAATCTTTTTATTAACCTTCATTTAGCCAGTAAAGGGCTAGCAAAGCATATACACCTTCACTCTACAGCAGCTTGCTTTGAATCCATTTAGATGTATATTTAAGTGCAAGAAGTACTGAGCTGAAAGAAAAAGATCTTTTTCATGTTTGTGTGGGTTTCCTCCGGCTGCTCGGATGTCCTCCCACTCCAAAGTCATACAACTCAAGTAGTCAAGTCAAGTCAGTATACGACACCTCTATCTAAGGTCCTCGATCAGTAAGCACTGATTTGGTGACTACCAGGTCAAATGATGACTGTATCAAGGTTAAAATTTAGATAAATCTGCTTGACAAGAAAAGGTTTTTAGTCATCTGGGTTACATATAGCTTGTATTTCTATTTATTTTATGTCCTATACTAATGTTGCAATATCTGAACTCAGTTAATGTTATAGAAATATGGTTATGACAAAAGAATTATGATCAAGAAATGGTTTGGGTTAGGCAACAAATATACTGAGACCCTGATTCATTAAGCTTCACGTCCAACGAATCGTATCTCTCTTAGATTATCTCTGTTGTCTATTTCTGACACTACAGTCATTTGCAAAGAAAGAAAAAGAAACCTGGTCATTTGGTGTGTATACAAGCCCATGCTAACTCAGTGACAGGGTTACTAACAGGACTGACCTCCTTAAATGTTACAAAGTGTGGTTCACGTCACCAAAGTTAAAGTCCACTTCAACAATTTTTAGGCCACCTAGATGTAAAAAACGGCCTAGTTTTCATCTAGAGTAGATTTCTAGACATGTAGACGAACTGAAGATCAATGCTCACTGGGTCAGAACTGCCCACAGTGTGACTTGTAATGTGTTTGTCTGTCTGATGGCCCTGCAGCGACTGGTGACCTGTCCAGGGTGTTTCCCTGCTATTTCTGCAGAGGCACGAAGAGAAATGTTTCAGCATCCCTGAGAGGCTGAAGAGGAGTAAGCAGGCACAGAAAAATGAATGGATGGATGAGTTGCCTGAGGCAATTAGTCTGTTACTTGCAGCTAGTGTACTGCTTCATTCCACCAATGGATTATTAAGTGTTTTAATCCTAAGCACTAAGTCGGCACTCCAGACAACACAATTGCAGAAACACTGTTGTTACAGTTCACTGTTATAGCATGGAGAGTTGACTTTGGTAGATGGTAAAAAGAGACAGTTATAACTGAAAATGTTTCCCTGCATCTAAACTAACATTAAAGGGGAGGAAGTATCTGCTTTCCCACTTTGTCAAAAGGCAGTACATTTATGGACATAAAGTCATCGGGCAGACATTTTGATTTCTGGTGCTTCACACCTCTGGCTCAAAGCTTTCCTACTCTTGATATATGGTAGAACTGTCTACACTGCATATGTAATGTTTAAGAATGATTCATTAAAAACAGAGGTAGACACAGAGCTGCTGATAGTTTAACTTGCTAAAGCAAGCAGGTAATTTAGTGTATCATTCACTGCAATACACATTCAATTTCCACTGGCTTCCATCAGCAAACTGAATTGTTTTGAGTCAAGAGACAACAGAAACCTTAAGGAATATGAAAACATTATATACGATCCAAAAATTCATGCCAATAAAGCGCTTTGAATTGAAGTGAAAATGAAAATTTGAATTGAAAACCCATTCTGATATTTGCTCCATGCCAACAGAACAGAAATGGTGAAATTACATGAGATCTAAACGAGAAACAAGCATGAAGATTGTGTTGCAGCATATCTTGAGCAGAGGCAGCAAACATCCAGCAGTTTTTAATAATCACTGCTACCATCAGCAAGGCATATCTCATGTAGAAGCTGCCAGGGAGTTTATCTGAGGAATATACACTCACCCTGAGCTGCACTCTTGTGAGAACTTGCACACCAGCTGAAGCATACACACACGATCCTGCTCAGAAGTGGCACACGAATGCTTGCATCTTTCCATGTTTCCAAAGGCAACTGCTGCACAAACTCTCCTCTAATGCTGAATCCACTGAAGCATAATTGAAAATGACTTTGGAGAAATGACACATGTATTTGCAGGTGTTTCTGCAGGAGAGCACAGAGTTGTCAGTGAAACACACGTGACAGCAGAAGATGGCGAAGCATGAAAAATATAATGGAACCTCAAAAGACAGAGCACAGTACACCAAAGTCTGTCTTTTGTTCAACAGATTAAGAAATGTGTTTATGTGCATCTCCGGCTCTGTGCGTGTTAATGTATGTGTCTGTGTTAGTGAGAGATAGTGAAAGGAAAATATAAAAGCAATCCATGTGTGAAACAAACATCAACAGCAAATGTGCCTCTCCGCCATGCTAGAATCCGTGCTCTTGTTAATACAAAGTGCTGAGAAAGTCAGAGACGACCCCGCAGTGTAAAACTAAAGATTTCACATTACAAGCATTTGATACATGTAAACAATAAGCAAAACACAAATAGGAGAACAGGAGTTAATGTAAAAATTGTAAAACGCAAAAAAATAAGCCTCACAGTATCCGATGCTGCCATCAGGCCTTACCAAATATAACCCTGACCACATCTTTGCACTGCGCCTGACAAATGCAGTGTCGAGGAAATATCTTAAAGGAACAGCCGGAGTGGGACAGAAGCGCTGACATTCAAAGATCGCTCTCAGTGACAACATTTGTTGTGTATCCCACTCACAGCCCGTGTTCTCCATTCAACCTTGACAGCTGGTAGGCAAGTGTCTCTGCTCACCACGCTCTAGAATGCTTTTTCCAGAATAAATTTTTAAATAAAGTATTAAACTTTAAAAAAAAAAATCCTCCCAGACATGATGACTATTTTATGAGGACGAGAGAGACTTTTTAGGTTACAAAAGATAAAGCTACCTTTGACATCCACCTTGTTTCCTCTTTAGTCGTGGGCTGCTGACCTGACCCACATCGTCTCATGACTAAGTCACCTAACCCAACCCTCTTTTCCTCCGCTCTGTCCAATCGGAGGTGATAGTATTTGATGTTGTAACACAGATGTTACTGTACTTTATGTGATTTAAATCAGTCATTGTGCAGGCTATGAGGGGAAAAGCCCCCAGTGTACATCTTTCATCCGTGCAAAGCTGGCAGGCAAAAAACAAAAACAAGCAGAAATGACTTCCATTCATTATTCATGCCACATGAAGACCTGGAAAACAGCAATTCCATGGTCAGATTATTACTATTGCTGGAGAGTGGCAGCGCACCATAGTGGTCGGTAGGTTTCGAGTTTGTGCTCCAACAAGGTCTCCAGAGTGTTGTTAGTGATGATAACTGGCATGTCGCGGTCAGGAAGACGTTGAAGTCTATGTGATCAAAAAAAGGACGGGAGCACTCTAGTGAAGATGCTTGTGAAAGGTAAGAAAGATAAAAAATATGTTTATTCTTCTCTAATAAAATAATTTATGTGTATTTTCTAAGCATACTTCTACATGGCCGGCAAAGCCAGCAAAAGATTATTAGAGGAGTCGAAAATATAACTGAATACATAAATAATACTGTTAGTGTAAAAAGACATTTAAAGTTTTACACTTTTCCTTTAACCCCCAATCTGTTGATAAAAATGTTCCTTTATTGGTAATCAAGTCATAAAAAAATTGTGCTTTTCTTTCTTCTTTATTCTGACACACAAAGAGAAAACCTTTTATTTCCTAAACGAACCTAATGTTCTTCATGAAACTACACCAGCCAGTGAAGATCATGTTAACTACGCTACGTTACTACGAAATATAAATTGTAACCAAAGCAAAAGCATTTTAGCCAGCAAGCTAATGCTTTTCTAGCTAACATTTACGAAGTTAGCAAATGTTGGCAAAGCACACACACACACACTGGTGGCAGCCAGCTGCTGTAATTTGGGTTTAGCATCTTGTGTGCAGCTACTTGAAAAGGCAGGCATGCTGTGTTTAGCTACCAGCTAGCTAGCCACATATGGCTTTGCCACACATTAAGTAATAGTATTATTTATTGATATATTTAGTTGTTTTCAACTTGTCTGCTAACCCTTTACTACTTTTAGTCATTCCCAATAATGATTATAATTTCAGTTTACATTTACTCTGGCTTGAAGCTAATCTACTATCCCATTTTCTCTACCTACAGGGAGATTGTTAGAGGTAGAGCACAGACACGGGGGTCAGGTGTGCTTTCACACATCATTTCTTTAAACATATCCATCCCATAGAGGTAGCTTAATGATGTGTCTGTGAACTTACAGAGCTACTCTAAAAATAAAGGCACATAGCTTTCTTTTAAAAACTAATATAAGTGCTGAGGCAAACAGATGTAGAGAAATATTTCCTTTTTAATATATGCTTCACTGACAGCAGGAAACTCTCTGAATCCTTTTTTTAACCGTGTCGTAATGGATGAGGATTGCAAACAAACTTTTGATTTATATCTGCAATAATTCCTTTGGATTTATGCTCATCATGCACTGTGTATGCAGAATCCAATTTTAAATCATTCTCTCCTTTTCTGTCAGCATGGAAGTCGCTTGCCGGGGATGAACGACTCACAAATGCAAGTGTTTAGCAGAACACCAGCTGCTTCTCTGGTGGAGTCTTGGTAATGTAGGAGTGATAAAAGCCAGGCAGGAGTGTAAGAAGTCTGAGCATGCTCTAAAAGTCTTTTGTTTGATCGCCTGCTCATTTGCCAGCGTGCATCCTGTTGCGGCAGCACAGGATAAATACAGGCTTTTGTTTCCATTTCCAAAGAGAAGAGGGAAAAAGGTGCTCTCTTGGAAAGTGAGTGGGACCTATCCTTCACGACTCTGCAGTGCCTTTATCTGGTACCTTTCTTCTTTCTGATAAGCAGCTGCAGAGCCAATCATGTGGAACTTATAACTCAGACATGTGAAAGGGAAGTTTTACCAAGGTAAGTAAGTAGAAGGAGGGGGAAATGTATAATAAACTTTCCTCCAACCTTCTTCAAACTTTCTTTTGTGCTGCACACTCTATCAGCGTTGGCAGCACCCTGTCCATAATGTCAACAGATCTGAGCCCATGGCCTCAGCGCTAAAGTGGCCATTGTGCAAGCAGCGTGCAGCTGGTATGGGCAAAAACACAACGTGTACCTAGCTACAGCCCCCACGCCGCCAGCCACATCACCAGCCACCACAGTCCAGCGCCATTGCTGTGGGCAACTGGTGTCAGAACGTTGTCATCCATGGAAATATTCATGTCATCTCAGATAAGCAGAGAGTCAGAGCTCTCAGGCTACCCACTGCTGTCGACAAACATAGGACGTTTTGTCATACATTCAAGGCGTATTCATTAACTAGTCTGTATGCTTGTGGATGTGGATGGTTTACAAATTGAATCATTTTTACACAAAAAAAATCAGTTTAACGTAAATGGGAGCAAAAAGAAATAACGTTAACGACTTTAACATCTGGGTGGATGATGAGATTTTAAGTTGATTACCGCAAACCGAAAACAAACCAGAGCCGCCTCAAAGAGAGATGCCCTTGAATGGCTGTGGTACAAAATTCCACATCGCCTCCAGACTTAAGCCTCATGATGAAATCCACCATTTGCTGTTATGACAGCAAGCAAATGAGTTTGTGCTTCAGGATATGAGGAAAAAGCCCAAGAGTGTGTAATTAAAAAGGTAAGAATTTAAATATTGTGAGAAAGGATCAGAACAAATGATCTCTTTAATAACAGTGAGGGTGATTAATGCGTTAACTCGGAGGTAAAGCACAAAGGGGGAAACAAAAAGGTCGCTGTAATTCACGAAATTTGTTTTGAAAAAGCATGCATATAATGTGCTTGTTTCAGGATGCCTATAATTCAGTGCTGTCCTTTTTGTATTACCATAAAATGAATGATATGCACAGTCATGCCTGCAAATGTATTGCCTTTGTGTTGACTTCGGGTTGACAGCTGCTTATAAATAATCCAGTCTAACTAGTTCTATATGACACATACTGTGTTTGACTGGCTTCTGACGGACATTTGGGATCTTTGTAAGGGCATGTATTGTATGCTAACATGAAAAGCATTAACCGAGACCGGCATTTTATGTGAGTGACAGAAACAGCTTGTCATTTAAGTGAAGTTCAATCAGATAATTGTGTTGTTTCCATTTTAGCTCTGTTATCAGCCTGCTCTTGCAAGTATGTTCATATATTGGACCATTCCACTTCACCCAATTTACTCTAAAGTAATGCAGGAAGCACTGTATGTTGCAACACAAAGTAATGGTGTGGAAGTAAGGGTGGTGGATGGGCATGTATGGGGGTAACTTCCATGCTGGAAACTGCAGACGCAAACAATTACTGCAGGGTGTAGTTGCACACTCTTGCTCTGCTCTGGTTGACAATTTTTCTTTCTCTCTGCCCCCAAGTGCTCAGTCTGATCCCGTTCTGTCATGCCTTGAGGGAATTTGGATGAAGGCTGCAAAAATCCTACATTTTTACCCCTTTCTGAACACGACCTCCAATATATTGTACAACCCCTTCCTAGATATTTGTAAATCTTCCTTCTATTGAAAAGAGTAGGTGCAGAAAGTAGGGTTGGGCGATTCCACGAATATATCGGTTATTGGAGAGTCCTTCTCTAAGTGTTTTTTGGGGGGCAATTTGTTGATGGATTTTTGTCATTTTATTTTGCTAATTTAATGGTCTGCCTCCTCGAGAATTCAACTCAGTAAATAATGAACGTGTAAAGTGCAATTCAAAATAACATCAATTCATGAATCAAATTTGAACTGTATGTGCAGTTGTGCAGCCTGATCATTTAATAAGCATAGCTATAGAAGCATAGTTATGTTCTCCCCAGCATCACTTCACTACTATACTACTATAAATATAGCACTATCAGTTCCCTGAAACTTATATGAGAAACAGAAAAACTGAAAAAGAATGAGTCTATAAAATTGAAAGGGCATGCCACATGATATTCAATATAGGTTTATTAAGTTTTAAGATTATGAACAGAATGTATAGGACGCCCTCTAGAATGTGTAGGGTTAGGCTTTAAAGTGCCCTGACGAGGGTATGTTTACTCATGTCCTATGGTATTGCTCCAAAGTACGGGACTTTTGACCATCAGTTCATGATTGTATCTAGAGAATTATTGGTCAGGAAGTCCCCTTTTTCATTTGTTTTTTTTTTGTTGTTGTTTGGGGGCCCGTCTACCCTATAAGGCACAATTCCCTCTATTGAATGGTTCCCGACTGCTATCTTGTTGGATAGGAGTCTGCTCGTCCAACACTGGAAGTCAGCTCACGCACCATCAATCACAGGCTGACATAATCTGCTTACTAGGGTGGCAGCATATGAATGGGTACCCTACTCTCAGCTGGGCAGCAAAGAAAGGTGTTTGAAATGGGAAAGGTTTCTTCACTACATTAATGTCCCTAATGGCAAACTCATGCCTTAGCTCCCTTCCATCTACACACAGATGCATTTTCTCACTCAGCCCCAATTGCAATAAAACCTTTTCTCCACTGTTATTTCAAGTATTTTAATTTATAGTCTTAGTCTTCCATCTATGTATATATTGTATTGTATTATTATATATCTCCTTGTCTTATGTGTGTCTGTAAATCCAAAACAGGAGCTGAAAGAGGCTAAAACTATTGTTAGGACTGAGGTGAACTGCAAAGTCAGGGGATAATTATCTGTGGGTTTGTCACTATTTGTCAGTATCCATACTTAATATAAAAATATTGATTAGTGCAACTTTAACCATACTGTAGGTGTTATTTTCCATCGCACTATTCACTATTTGCTTCCATTTTGGGAGAGCCCACAGTAGCCATGTCAATCTTATCCTCTCCAGAGCTCTTTCATTGAAGTGCTCTTGAAAGGTGTTGGCGAGCCCAGACTGGCGAGGTTTTGAGGGAAATACCAAGTCCAATTGCAAAAGGTCACAGACATCAGGTGGGTCTCTCCGAGAGATCCGGGCCCTTATTATAGGCGCTGACCTGTGAAATATCACATAGCCTGTGAGCATGCTCAGCAAAATGATGCAATTTGAGAGGATGTCACTCCTCACCCCCAGGTGACCCCATCCGAGGAGGAGTCTGCAGCCAGGGAGTGATAATAGGGAGCTATCTCCTCTCTCTCTCTCGCTCTGATGGTCCCCTGTATTTAGGCAAGGGAATCCCCTCCAACAATGATGAGCCTCTCAAAAGTTTTGTTTTTCTCCTGACGTTTTCTCATTCTTTCATGGTCTGATGGAAATGAATTGTAAAGGGACAAATTTCAGCTTCCTGTATATATTGTAGTTATTTAAGAGGGAAACCTGTCTAATAAAAATAAAGAATAATGTAAAAACAAGAAAATGTATGAACTTAAACGTGTGAATACAATAAAAGGGCAGATAGACAGAAAAAAAGGTTAGATATCAGACTATATTTCATTTCATTTTATCTCATTTAAAAATATCACTTTATTTCATCTCAGCTGTCTTCAAACTTTGCTTTTTTAAACTCTCACAACACGCAGATTTGAAAGAGAACAGTCCAAATCGAGGCAGCGGAGGTTTAGTGGTCTAAGCAACTAACAGTGTCTTTTTCTGAGCCCCTCCCTGACTGGTAAATGCCCACATTTTTCAAAGTCCACGCCTCTCAGTTCATACTGCAGCCTTTTTGTGGTAAAGGTGAAAATAACCCAGATGAAATCTTTAGGCGTTGTTTCCTTTACTTGAAAAATCCTCCAGAGGCACAGAAGACATGTCAACAGTTCAGGCTGAGTAACACTCCCCGTGACTAGTAAACTGACCTCTAAAATTGGTGAAGTTCCCCTTTAACTTCTTGATTAACTTCTTGATCTGTGCCGGATTGCTAATTATTTCAGACCTGAAGCACAAGTGCCACACAGAGATCTCCCCACCAGTTGTCTAATTGTTGCCTAATACTTCATAATCACTGTCATTTTCACTGACATTATTTTCAGGCAGTTATCCTCATAATGAACATTTCTTCATACCAAACATAATTACAACTGTAATCAGTATGTTAATAGGGGACAAAGAAGAGTGAAGACAATGCTTTTTTATTTTTTATAATCAGATCAGCGTTAATTTGCTGAAGGCGAGAATAAGGCCAATTAAATCAAAATAATTAGACTCAAACGCTTGATCATTTAGTGTGAAAATTTGGCTTAATGAAATAAGACAAACTGACTAAGACTACAGCAAGTCCCTGGAGGATAAAATGAAAAAAAGAGTCAGTTATTACATGTTTATTGGTGGAATGATGTAATCATTTAGAAGTCCATCGGGAGAGAGTTGTTCATTCTCGCAGATATTGATTGAACTATCTCAAACCACAGACATAAGATAATAATAAATCCCTGTCCATCTCCATGATACTAATTGGAGGACAGGAGAAGCAGATTCATTAAAATATAGCTCAACTTTCTGTTCAAATTATACAAGAAGTAGCCCCAACTATCACAAGTCACCCCAAACCTTTTTTACCCACTCAATCAAATAAAATGAGCCCATCACATGACCTGCTCTTCTCACTGCACCATACAGTATATCCAATGCACCCTAAGCTAGCAGTGCTCCCCACGCCGGCCTGTTCCGTCATGCCAGCCGGAACAATATGACCGGCAACACACTTCAGGCGAGAGGCGGCAGAGGGGTGGAGGCACCAACTCTTTAAGCGACTGTAAGCCAATGTTGATCCACACTCTTTCCAGCGCGCACTCACACGAGTATCAAACGAAACCTGGATGTTTTGGCTCTGTACAGTGAGTGTTTGTGTGTGTGTGATATCAGTGATGAGGCAGCTGATGGTTCAGTTTTACTCTTGTAGATCAGCCACGCTCTTATCAGCCCCCGGGAGTAAAGCTGGGCTATAAAGAGGTTTTGGTGAAGTGGGAGTTGCAGCAATCGCATTCACTGTCTTTTTTCTTTTTTTAACCATATACAATTATTGTAAAATGAGCAGCTGTTAAACTGATTTGAATAACATTGTCCCGTTACTATGTGGTCATTCAAAAGAGCCTGCCACCTCGTCTTTTAATACTAAGGATTCTAAGTGAGTTTAGTCTGCTGTTGGTTCAAACTGAGCTCATTCAGCACTGTTTGTAATAGTTCACATGTTAGCAAGCACATATCTGCAACACAGTTGTGGCATCATGAATGTTTTCTGTGGCTTTTGTTGGTTTTTCTGCTCGTTCTTTCTCCAGTGAGGGGAGCTCCAATGCTACTGACTGTTACTGACAATGATGACTCAGTATGCTCACTTCTGTTTGACTATTCAGTGTTTATTCCTGTGCAGAAGATCTCTAATACCCTTTTGCCTTTATTTATAAGGGCAACAACAATGCCGGACTCATAGTTGTTTGAACACAAAATAAGAAAGAAGGATTGGACTTGTGTGTGATGTCGTGGTACAAAGAGCTCATCCTCAAGCTTTCCAGCTCAGCACTTCAGTAAACTCACTGTGTAAAGCACAGAAAGCAGCTGCTGCATAGGCTTGTTTTGCAAAAATTACAAGAATATATGTCAAATTGCTACAGTGATAGGAGGGAAACCTGACTGTGTTGTTGGCATTCATTTACCCACGTCTGAATACCTGCAGATGAGTACAGGGCTTGTCATATTTGATAAATTTTTATCCACAGAGGGACAATACTCCGGAGACCAGATGAGAGAGGCTGAACAACTTTGAAGAAGAATTGTTTTGCTGAGTTGATTTATTGTCAACAATGAATAGCCCCCCTTCATTTCTTTCCCCTCTACCACGCACATATGAAGGCTCCTTTGAAAATTATGCACAGACTGACTGATCAGCTTTCATTGTTTAAGGTCAGGATGTTCATTAAAATTGACAGACTGACTGGGGTGATACTTTGAGGTGTTGCCACTGCCTTGCCCTTTGCAAAAAGGCAACGTTAGACTTGCCATTTGGGACGTCTTCCCGTGAAGTGATAAACATTCTCTCCAACTGTTCCCCTTCAAACCCCATCAGAGCTGTGATCTCAATTAGCCAGCAACAGAGAGACGAATCACGGACCGGAGCTGACATGAGACAGTCGGGGTTTTCAGCACTGCCACAGTTGAGCTGATTCAAGAAAATGGCTGCTTCAATACATAGTGCTAGTTCACCTTTTTTTCACCTTCTATCTTTTTTATTCCCCTATCGATTTTCCCTCCTTCAACTTCCTCTATTTCTAACTTTCCTATCTCAGATGTTCCTTGTTGGCCATTATTAAAACGAAGATTAACGTGATTATTTATGTCTGTTTTTTTATATGCACAATCCTGCATCTCTTCAGACACTGATATATTGGAAAGTCAAACCTTGATGGACAGCTGCTCCCCTCACTGTATGTCTGTGGGTGAGTGACAGGGCTGGGAGTGCTGCCAATAACGCTGATCTTCATGCCCAGTGATGTCCCTGCTCTCACACCATGGATAAGTTACTTCACCTGATTACGTCTTCCCTACAGAGTTAAACTGTCATGGTGCATTTAACTCTGATGACAGTGCCAGAGTTTGTGTGAATCCAACCATCGCTTATTTGTGTGCACAAATTAGCTGTGTGGCAGAGGATAATACTTAGACATCCTGCTGATATTGTTGGCTTTCCTCAAATGTTTTTTTTGGAAGCTACAAATAGTTTATGTTGGTACTTATTGGGTTGTATTTGTGTGTGTGTTGAACCACCCTTTGTTTCTTCACTTAGTATTTGTGTGCCGTGTGTAACTAGTTAAAGCTAGACCAGCTTTGGAGCCTGCAGCCTGATGGTCGCCGACCAAAGCTGCTGAGAAAACTAGCACCACACTGTCGTCTTGTAAAAAATCTTTTTTGGCACACAAACATTAACAGCTGAGAAATAAACACAAATTTTACTATGGTTACTGGTGAAGGAGGCATCATTGAATATATCAACCCAACTCTCTCCTTGCACAAGTTTACCCTAGTTTACTCAGTTTGCATTATGATGGTTTTAGCCTCTCCTGAAGGCTACATTATGTCCTCTCTCTGCCATCTGTGGTGGTTGTGACCAGGGGTATGTCTGGGGATGTTTATGCAACAGGGACTATAGGGATCATGGAAGTGAACAGATTTCAACCTCTACACATACTGTAGCATCCCCTTTGCCTTCCTTTTTCTTAGTTGTATAACAGGATAAACATGGGAGAAAAGTGAACTAGAGTTTTCAAAGACAGAAAGTGCAGACAATTTTAAAATGCAGACTTATTGCAAAACAATAATTTAATTAAGACGTATATCCAGATTATTTTATTATCCAAATGTGTCTGTATATCCGTAGTGTCTGCAGCAGAACATAGCTGCTAAAGAAGTACGCTGTCTTGCCACAGAATATCAGGGGACTGCATTTTCTTTGCACTTATTCAAACACCAAAACACTGCTCTGTTTTCGCCTCGGGGTCTAAATTACACAGTAGCTGTCTAAATGTCAAAAATGGCTAGCTTTGGCACCACTTATCATTGTCAAACAACTACTTCGAGCTGGGCAGAGTAAGCAAACTTGAAAACTGCAAATGTTTTGTACTTTAAAGGGTTGTCATCTCCAGAATCTCAAAGAGAAATCATACAGATGGAATAGTGTTCTTTTCTCTTTAGGCAAATAGAGCTGCTGGGATTTGAACCAGCAATTGCAGAAATGCATCATTGAAGAGGGGGGCTAGTCAAAAAGCAAATTTGAACTGAATCAAGCAAAGACGGGATTGAATGTCCTTGAGTAGTAAACAAACAAGTCACTCATACTCCAAAAAAGAAAAAAAATCTGTCTCGTCTCCTACTCTCGTCCTCAGTCTTCCTCTCTTAAATGTTCCCTTTCTTATTGTTACTTTTAATGACTTCCAGGACACCCTGTTAGGGTGTGAACATATATCTCCATAATGAAATGAAACGTAATGCTGCTGACACACAGAATTAACTGTTCACTAACCCCGTCAAGCTTATGCAGTTTATAGTCATGACGATGGCTGATTTTGATGACATTTTTATATTTGCTTTTAATGTTAAATAACTAAAGGCTTTTAAGATAAATGATTGTGTGTGTTAGGCATGTATAATGCTATTATTTGGTAAAGTGATGTGGGGTTGTTGTACCTAAATCTACCTGTCCTATAGTGTGCTGTGCTTGGTGTTATTGCCCTGTGCTCTGCTGATATGGTAGTGTCCCATTCAGACCATATGACAGACACCGAACTCCTGCTTGGGACTGTCTCTGGATGAGACAAAGTGTGGGGAAGCAGCTGTGCGCTGCTCTTTAACTGTTTGAAAACAGTTCTGAGCGGCATTAACCTCAACTTTTTGTGGCTTACTGTCCACACTAATGTTAACTTCCTCTGATAAAGTGCAGTGCACAGCTGCTTCCCTGAGTTTTTTAATGGGAGACAGTCCCAAATAACATGACACTGCAGTCCCATCACAGGTTTTATAACTGTAGGCTACAGTGGCATATGGACTGTCAGGACATGCTAAAACAATAATTGAATCAATCTATGAGTATAACTTGAAGAAACCTATTCTATAATTACTTTTTTGAAATGGAATTTCTCTAAATACACTTTTTTCCTCCATAAATGTTTTTTTCATAATGGTATGACTTAATTCTTGAAATCTCAGATTTCCATTTTCTCTCTAACAGTGGCCCTAATACTCTGTGGTAAAATGCAGAATATCACTCTGACTACAGCATGCACTCCCCTTCAGCATGTGGAGAAATCCAAAGCTTGACTTGAACCTACTGTGCCTCGTTACGGTTGCTAAGCTATATGATTGAACAATCGCTGTTGCGGAGAGGGGTTTGGACGAATGCTAAATTACCATGTCTCCCTGGAAAACTGTCCACATCTTGTCCAGGGGATGCTGTCTTGTGAGGCATCATTCATAAAAGTAAATGCTCACACATTCCATCCAGATTTGAAAATGTGTTAGACTCAGTTTCAACTCATCAGGGATGTGTTACCCATCCTGTTGCTAGTGTATTTTTATTCTTTACAAGCACTCTGGGTGGTTTCAGGAGTGTGTGTGCAGGTGTATGTGTGTTTATTTTATCCCCGGGAGGGGTGAAGAAGGGGAGCACATCAGATGATATTCCAAAACAAGAGTATGGCAAACAGCATCCTCCACCCTGAGTGCCCTGTCTGACCTTGCATGACACCAGAGAAGTGGGTAAGGAGAGGACACCGACTGATTGCAGGCAGGTGGAAAAAAAGACTGATGGTTCAAATATGTACAAGAAAATGAATGAGAGGGCAAAACAGAGATGAAGAAGTCCAAGAATTTGTTTTAAGGGTTAACCGACGGGTCACTAAACTACAATTGCTGGAAAAATATTAAACTGACTGATCCATTAGCTGAAATAAAAAGCCAATCAAAAGGATCATCGTGTAAAGGCTAACTCTACCCTTCGGCACTTGTAAGTAGTTTATGAATAAAAATCTCCATTGTACTCACCTCCAAAGAGTGCTCTCAGTGACGCTGCCAATGTGAAAGTCGTACAGCTTGGTTAGAATCAGGATCACCTGTAAAGAGAGGGAATTTAACCATTACACTCTTTGTATAAGGCAACCAACGTAAGTAGCGAATCCCTCACAGCGGCTGACAACATCAAAGAATATCACAAGTGTTAAATTTCTCCTCAAGAGCCTAGTCTAATGCCAGAATTTCCCCAAGTGAAGGAGCATACTACTCCTTCGGGTGTTGTTTATAAGTGAAGGTAAGATGGAACACAAGATCAACAGGTGGGTTGGAGCCGCTGCAGCAGATGCAGACACTGTACTAGAGTGTTGTCATGGAGAAAGGGAGCTGAACCTGAAGCTCTGGATACTGGTTGACCTACTTTCCAACTTTAACCTTTTTAACCTGCACCTAGGTCGTGAGTGTGGGTAATCTGAGATCACGGAAACAAGCAGCCAACAAGAGTTTACTTTAGCTTCAAATAGTTTGATATTTGTGTATGTAATCCCTCGAGAATGTTCTGGGTTCCTCCCAGTTGGATGAAAATGATATCTTCAAAGGGAGGCATCCTGACCAGATGCTCAACAGACTTTTTTCAATGCAAAGAGCAATGTTTCTACTTCGAGCTCCTTCCAGAGTTCTCCACCCTGCCGTAAAATTACTAGTTTGATGTTTTGGGAAGTACCCTTATCCACTTTTTGGCTAAGAGTTAGATGAGAAGATCCATAGCACTCTCACTTCTGAACACTAAATACAATGCCACAACCAGCAGGTGGTATACTTAGGTTAGAACAAAAACTAGAAAAAAAAGAAAGCTACCCTGGAATTTGTCCAAAAGTACAAAAATTCCACCCATCAGCACACCTGAATCTCTCTTACAAATATCTTATATCTCTTTTGTTTAATCCATATGAAAGCGACCTCCTGAAGAATTGTGGTTTTGTTGTTACTTCACCCAGCCAAGAAACAGTTTGGCACATAACTTCTTATCTGACTCAATGCTAATAAGCACATTTCCCAAAACATCAAACTATACACTTGAGCACCTGGTCAGAATACCTCCTGGATGCCTCCCTTTGAAGATATTCTTTCCATCCTGGGAGGAGACCCTGGGGTGAACCCAGAACTTGCTCGAGGGATTACATATCTTGTCTTGCCGGGGATCGCCTCAGGATCCTCTAAGAAGAGCTTAGGACGTGGCTACGGAGAAGGATGTCCTTCTGCTACCTTGCATAGCCTGCTGCCACTGCGACCTGGGATAAGCGGTAGAAAGTGAATAGAAGGATCTTTCTTGTTAAGTATGGTGGTGGAATTAAACACATTTATATATATTGCAATCCCATAAGACCCAATATTTTATGCCCTCAAAAATCAACAACTTTCTGACACAGAATGATTAATTCAAACTATTCTTTGTTTTCTCTTTCTCAAACAAAAACTACATACTTCTTGAGGCCTCTGACAAAATAATTGTAAATTAAATTCTCCTCAACACAAGTTAGGAGAACACTACATGGTTCTGGGCATAATAGATTAGCATGTTGGGACGTAGTGCTTTGCATAATTAGCACTGTGTAAGCAATGCCGTGTATTCCACTTTGAAACTTAGTTTTTCTCTTGATGGAGCACGCTGCCATCCTTGCCCCTGTAGAAAAGCCTGATCCAACAGTCTCTGTGTTCACAGCTTTCGTCTCCGCTCTTTTGGAGAGATAATCAGCAGGCAGGGTACTTTGATAAGCACCGTGCAAGTCCTCAGAGGGAATCACAAGACATGAAGGCCACGTCTGCCGTGACTTGCCGTGAGGTTCAGTGGTCGGCTGTGATACTTCACTCCAGAGTGGAGGATCACAACTCTGTTGCACAGAGAGACAGCTGGGGGGTGTAAAGTTGCGAGAGACATGAGAGGTAATACACTTAACTCGAGGGAAATAACATTGTTTATTACACTTAACCATCTGGTAACATTCATGACTGATATTCATGGATGAAAAGATCAGTCAAGCAAATGTGAAAACATAGGATCGCAAACTTGACCTGACCTCAGCTGGGGAAAAATCCTTTTACATAATAGATGGTATTTTCTTCCATCCATGTATTATTTGCTGTTCTCTTTTTTTTCCCTGAATAAATGACTGCTGCTCTTCCTCATTAGCATCCATGTCTCTCTTAAGCATTTCCCTCCCCACAACAAGCTTGTTCTTGTTTAAAGCAACCTGACAAGCTTGACTTGAGTCACTTGCTGGGAGGGGATGCACGAGTTGTGGCCTAGACTCTTCTGACAGGAATCAGCAATCAGGGCTACATATGAAGAAACTGTATCTCTGCACAGATTTGGAAAATAACCAGCCTCGACCTCCTCAGTGCTCATGTCCTCGTGAATCTCTAAGGCCCGCAGACTTCCAGGACCTTTCCACCTCTGGCTGAGCCTCACTACACCCAACAGCCCTTTGAACAAGCCAGTTGCTCACCAGGGACCCTTGGATGGTTCTTGTGGGAAGATGTGCCACTTCCTCAAGGGATCCTCCTATTAAGACTGTGAACATATGGTTCAATCTAAGCAGTGCCAGGGAGAGGGCAATGTTGGATAAGATGAAAATGGATTCTTGCCAAGCGGCGGCAACACAAAAACTGGATCTACGTGTGTATGTTTGTGGGTGTATTTGGGTGCATATTTGCTGGAAGTGCATATGTGCCACTGTAGAAATGAGGGTGTCTCAGAGAAAGAGTGTGTGTGTGTTTGTGCTGCCAGAGATGTGTGGTCCCGTCCGCTTGGGGGGGTCATCCCCACATGAAAGTCTGAATTTTAAATTCACATTGAACAACCAGGACACCAGCTGAAAAACAGAAAAAACACTATTGTCCTTTCAAATGCTTCTAAAGAAAATCTTAAAATCCGTCTCAAAAATATCTTTTCAGCCAACCTGAAAAGCTTTCCTTTAAGAATCCTTAACGCATTAAGCCATAGACTGAATGAAAAAGGCGTGGGAATTTCAAGGGACACCAGGTAGATACTCTTACTGTTTATTTAAATGCTTGCTTACAAATGTTCATAGTCTTTGTGCAGCAGACATCGTCTGTAATCAAAAGACAAAACTGCAGCGCACTTTTAAAAAAGTTTGACAGGGTGTTTGTATTTCAAGTACACTCTCCCCTTCTGAATCCCCGGTTGACTTCCAATTATTGAATCAAAATGTCAGTCACATTGCACTTGCATTAGCCTTGTTGCCTCAGCAATTAACCAACTATGGTGAAAACATATTATTAGCATAACTAAATGTCTCCCTGTCCTCAAAGACCAAGTCAAAGTGCCAAACACAATTTTGAATATTGGTTCCCCTCATTGCGTGCTAATGACAGTGCTAATGACTTTTCTGAGAAAAATGTTTAACTCCTCTCTTTGCAGAGCAATAGTTTAATTGTGATCATGACCTGAAGAGTTTTCACCTTCGATGTCAGGTTGCGGGGACGAGGTAGCATAGCAAGGCCATTAAATAGTGGATGAATCTGAATCATAAAAAATGCAAACGCTAACAAGGCACTGGCAGCCATGTTGTGAATTGACGTAAAGACTTTTGACTTTTGACTTTTTATTCACCAAAAACTTTCAAAAGTGAAAATTGCGCTGCAATAAAACACAATGAAATAACACTGAACAAGAAACTTTAGCATAAGATTAATCAGATTAATAAATTACCCCTGGGCAGAATGTAAATCAGTTTGTTCATTAATCCTCCTTCATAATTCATGTCACTCCAGTCAAAGGCTCAAGTGGCATTGAAGCAACTGACAATCCACATCCACAGCACATGGATCTAACCTACTACAGCTTCTCAGACACTGTATTTCACCTCAAACAATTTCAAAGACATCCACTTTGTACGCTCGCTTGGGAACAAAAAGAGCTCTCTCTGCCTTTAATTGCAAAATGTCATGGTTCTCCAGTATTGGCAGTTGCACACAACTGAAAACAAGCTTTTAGTAGTCTGCAAACAAACGTCAGGATAGTCGACACCAAAATGGCAGCTGGAACTGATCATTATCTAGAAGTGATTAAGCCTCTCAGTAGCATGTCAACAGCTGAGCAATTACTGTGTCAATTGGCAAGAGCTGTTTATGAGACACATTGTCAGCTTGTGGTGATAGAGCTACCAGTTGACATCAAGGCAAAGCTGAAAAACACTGAATCCTTTCACACAATTTGGCATGTCCGTGAGCAATAATTAAGATATTGAATTGTTAGTGGGTAAATACACAGCGAGATGTTTTGGAATAATTGTATGGATCATAAATGGAGATAAATAGTGAGCTGAAATTAAGTGGGGGATAACAATAGAGAGCCTCTGACATGCAGGACTCAACTCATCTGTTGCTTTTGTTCTATGGCTAACAGCAAAGAGTGCTCGGCTCTAAGGATCCCTCTGTTCAACATTTTGATGAAAGGGTTGGTCCACCTGTGCTGTTCAGCAAATGAAACACAGTAATAGAACAACATAATAGCAGATGACCATTGGTCTTGAAAGATTAAAGCTGCACTAATCAATATTTTTTATACAATGGATCAAATATGGTGTTGCTTGTAGTAACAAAAAACATGTGAAAATTATAACCCGACTTTGTAATGTCCCCCAGCTCTTCTATCTAGCCTCTTTTCAGCCATTTTATATTGGTTTTCTGGTCCATACACTCCAAAAATGGCAGCACAAAATGGACAGCAGCTGGTAAAAATAGCCAAACATCGAGCAAGATAAAGAGGGTGATCAAAACAGAGCCAAAAGGACAGTGAATATTAGACATACATTTGTCACGTGGCCAGAAAATGGACCATAAAAGAATGCTAATGTTGCTCTTAATAGCTTAATTGCTAACATTAATTCATTGATGTGTTTGGCCTTTGTAAAACAAATTGTACATAAAGACGAATAAATGTCTGACAAAATCATTTTCCACATCATATCATGCTAAGAAGGAACAATTAGGTAATCAATTTTTTTATTGAGCAAATAGACACAGTACAATGTATCATATAGTACAATGTTGTCATATCTAGGCTACATGGCAATAGATTGAACAAGACGAGTAGATTATGATCAAACAAATAATTAACAATGAAATCAGGGAAGGACTTGCATTGTTTCAGATTTTTGAAAAGAAAGATAAAGAAATAACGGGGACATGCTCATGAACCCCTGGATGATTCTTCCTATTTAACTATCCCATTGTTGTAATTACATTACATTTAGCAGACACAAGTAAGGAGGTGTACAGTGGAGTCTGGGGTTGAACCCATGACCTTCTGGTTGATAGGCACACAGCTGTACCTCTCAGCCACTTCCTCCTTCCTTTTACAATACTCAACTAAACAAATAGTCAGCTATTTGACATCTGAAGGGAGTCTGTGTAGCTGCCAGCCAGTTTGTGCGTCATATCCAGAAAGCCTTGAGCCATCTGTGTGGCTCACAGTATCCCACAAATACTATAATGTCAAGGCTCCATGCCTTAAATAATATGTTGATTTTGAGCAGAAATGGATTGAGCTAGGTGCTCGGACTCAGACAATGTTGAAATGTTTCTATCGTGCTGTGCAGTTAAGGGTAATGTGTCAAGCAGAAGCACCATATGTTCATGGATACATCAATATTAACCTATAAACACATGCTACAAAGAGAAGTAATCCCTATTAGCCTTGAATGGATATTACTGCTTCTTAACTGCCATCACACACAGCAAAGAAAGACACAAAAACAAGGTTCTGACTAAAGCTCACCACTCTGAATGGTGCAGTTAGCTTATCAGTACCATGCAAAAATGAAACACATGTAACTGTAAGATGAAGGCCATGAGTGGATGACAGGAAGTGAACTAAGATGTGAAATGAGCCGTGGTTGTGTGTAAATGCAGTCCACCAGGGTCTGCTGTAGCTGTTTGCGTGTTATAGTCCCATCAAGGCCACACCAGGGAGAAGACTGCAGTACTGTGCCCCTTCTGGACATCACTCACTCCGCTTCCTTTCAGCTCCCTCCTCTTTCTGTTTTCTCTTCTCTCACTCTGCTTCTGCACACTCCCTCTCACGCTTTCTGTCGCCATCTCTCTGTATCTGAATCACTTCCTCCCTTCTTTTATTCGTATGCCTCCCTGGAGTGAAGTCCTCTCTCATTTATTGCATCCGTCATGCGTCTGTCTTTCCTTTTTTTTTTTTTTCGCCAGCCACGTCTCACCCCACCATTACCTCACCAGCCCTGAGTATTCCTCCCAACTAAAGCCACTTTATCTCTGTTTATCTGAACTCGTCTTTTCATATTCCCTGGTCTCCCTTCATTTTTCTTCTTCTTGCCTACCTCTTATCTTTATATTCTGAGTTGTTTCTCATATTCTCTTTCACAACCTCTGCGCCTCACCTTCACTCTGCCCTTTTTCTCTAGTTATCTCTTCCTAATGCTCCTCCCTGTCTCCCTTTTTCTTTTACTTTTCCGTTTCTGCCTTGTTTTGTTTCCTTCTCCTTTCTTCCTCCATCTCAGCCTGTTTTGACCTATTAAAGTAGACAGGCATAGACTTTGAGTTGTGTACTGACAGAATCCCTACTTAAAATCATGTTGAATTGTGTGTTGAACTGCAATGACGACTGAAGTTAGTGTGCCACTTAAAGCGACCTTCCACCTTTCCTTTAGGGGTAATAATATAATATATTCTGTGGCGCTGGAGTCAAATTTTAAGGCTAAGAAAATTATGAAATGAAATTTACGGAGCCCCTCTGGGCTCAGCTAAGAAAAAAGCACAATAATTACAACCTTGAATGAAAGCTGTGAAAGGTAACAAAGTGCAGGATCCAACGTTGCTGACACAGGACCCATATAAGAAACTTGAAGTCAGAATGTCACAGCCTCTTCTGCACCAATTCTGATCGGTCACCCAACATTATCTAAGGCAACGCAAATTCATTTGTATAGCATCTTTCAACAACAAGGCAATCCAAATTGCTTTATAGAAGACATAAAGGCATTAAGACAATATAAAAGTGCAATCCTGAATTGTAAGGGTCCCCCTTTAAGTCCAGAAAGTTGTTATGCCAGAATGACTGCCGTTCAAACACCAATGTAAACCTCCAAATATTAATAATTATATTTGCAATATATTTGTAAAAACGTCCATGAAAAAATACTTTTGTTCTGTCTGCAATTTAGTAATATGTCAGCTGTGTTGCACTCTTTGTTAGTTACTCTGTATGTGAGACTCTTAGTGACAAACTCACAGAGAAGATTCCCTCAGTTCTAAAGAGTCTTCTATCCTCTTTTGGACAGTTGGTTTGTTTTTCTGGCCCACAAACTCTCATTAACCTTAATTCATTTCTTTGCTAACACATTGTCCCCAGCAACCTTATGAGGTGATAATATGCCAGTGTTGCTTGTTCTGCTGCCCTTAAGTGGTCAGAAAATCAGTTAATGCAGCTTTAATATCCAACCCTGTGTTATTTTAAAGCTCACCTCCAGACATAAAACTACTGATAAATAAGATATCTATACTATCTATCTTTACATTGACAAGATGATCAAAAATGTACGTAAACTACAGCCTCCAGGCTTCCAAACTAAATCCTGCTCATATGTACGCATGCTCGAATCAAATTTAAGGTGAGCACAGAGAAACTTTACCCCATCAGCAGATTTTAACAGCTTTCTAGTGTGAAGCTCAAACATTCAAGTGGAGCAACAATAAACCAAACACATTTCTGACTGGAGTGGGACGTTAAAGAGATTAGTGATCGAATCATAACATTGTTTTCACATATTACATTTTAAATTGCAATAGTTTTTCAAGTAACTTCAGTTTACCTTTTCAAGTGACTTATCATTTTGGAGCAAAATCTCTTCATTGGATGGTTTTGTCACTGACTGATACAACACATGCTTCTGCTTGAACAGGTGGCGTGGCATTCAAAAAAGAGCTGAAGGATCGATATGGTGCTACAAGGTGAGGGAAAGGTCAATTGATAAACCAATCAAGTGGTCTGCGTGGCTGGAGGGAGATAGTGATCTGCTTGACCACCTCAGCTGGACTTCTAGACTGTGGGAGGAATAAACTTTCCAGCACACAGAGATAAACAGGTCACATTATACTGTGCGTTCCCTCCCCAAAAAAGTTTTAGCAGCTTCCATTTCACCCAAGCTCACTTTCCTACATCGGCTTCAAAGACTTGAGACAGAAATGTTACCTTAACAACTGCTTTCTGTAAAGCAGCTGCAAACGCTCGCAGAGCTCCAGCCATTCTGGACCCACGCTTTCTAAAAGTCTAGAGAAAACCCGCTGCTATCTTCTTCATAGAAGATTTTAAATTTGTCAAAAGCAAGGGTATTCTTGCACAGAGGATATAACAATGCTGAAGGTACCTACATCAAAAGGATATCGGGAATGTGAGTTATTTTACTTACATGCACACTTCTTATTGCTGCACCGCCATGAGCAGGCAAAGCATGATACCAAGCTGCTAGGTGTAACGTTTGCAGCCATTTTGAACCACAGCAATAGGCTGATGGATGATTCATCACATCACAGTCCTTTAGATTTGAATCCGTGTTGTCAAGTAATTATTGGCTTTTGCTTCATCCTCCTTGGAGCACACCCAGAAAGTTTCCTGCAAGGAGCCAGCTCCACAGTGTAAGGTAAGACATCAGCCTTATTCTAACACCTAATTAGGCTCTCTACCTAACTAAAACTATTTGCAGATTCAAGAGGAACTCTACATTGTCTTAAAAAACAAAGGGGGAAATGCTTCTCCTCCTAATAAGTCTTTGGACTTATTATTAATAGTAAACATTTGCATGAGTTATTTTAGGCATTTCAGGAGCATGCATCACACCAGCCACTGAGATCTCCTATTTGTCAATTTTTTCTTTCCCATGGTGCATCTGTCTCTCAGGCCAGACAGATGCAAGTCAAGCGAAGCAAACACTATCTGGCTGGCCGTGGAGCCTGCACTGGGGGTTAGAGCTTATCACAGTGCAAGCGGGGTTGCAATAAAAACAAAGACTGTGCAGAGTCCCTGACTTTAACCCATCATGCTATATAACAGAGACAGATTTCACTCACACACAGACACAGACTAGCCAGACATCACAGTGAAACAAAAAGAAAGACATCCCACAATCCCATGAGCTCACACAGATTATAGAAAAGAAAGAATTAGAAACGATGATAATATATCTTATACAATAAAACAAAAGAGTAGCAAAGCAGTCCAGATTTCATTGGTCTACTGAATCAGATTTTCCACATCTGATCATTAAATGCATGGAGGGTTCATTCGCCCACAGTGACAATCTCTGAGATGTTCAAAGAATTTCCAATTCTCTGAGGGAACTATTATTATAAGAAAGTAGTCCTGCATGTTTGCTAATTAGGGCAGGAGCTGTTGTGTGTGTGTATAGAAAGCAACTGATACCTCATGTTGAAAAATGGACTGTGGCACAGAAAGAGCCCAGAATGATGCTCAATAGGATGCTGTCCAATATACCCTGTAAACAAGTACAGTGTTGTTTATTGAATGCTACAGTTTAAAAAGAAACAATCATAACCACTCAGAAAGCCTTTCTTTAGCAGAGAGGGAGGTTGAGCATCCACAATATAAATGCCTACATCCCTGTTTGCGTGTCGAGGCTAGTCGAGAGCCTGTGGACCCGTGTGCGTACAGTTTACTTTGTATGACAACTGTTAGTGTTGATTTACCCTCATCCTCTTTGCGCTTCTGCATATTGAACAGATTTGATTGAGTCGTGATAATTGAGTGTGCACATCATAATGTAGAGGTTCATAGTCAGGTCTGCCCCAAGTTATATGCAAAATTAGGTGTAATCAAATGTGGGTCAAAAGCTAGTGCAAAGAAATTCAAGACTAATGAAGCCCAGCGTTCAATCAAGAAGACTATCTCCATGCTCCATTCATTCACACACACACACACACACACACACCTTCCTGCTGTCTTAATCAGCTGATTATGGGCGTTTACTCTCTCACTTATCCAACCAGATTTCGCCACGTCTCCATCAGCCAATCATTGCTGCTGTGGAACTTTAAATCTCTTCTCCTCTCGCTTGCTGTCAGCGTCATTTCAGTGCGGAATCGTTGCGACCCTCCCCCACCCCGTTCACCTCCACTTCACCACATCCAGTGTCTCATCAGAAGTTCACTCCTCATCACATCCAGATTCAGCTTCAGCCATCCCTGCACCACCACCACCACCAGTGGCTAGACTCCATCAGAGACTTTCCTATTCTACTCACAGCTTCTCTGCCCCTTTAAAAATATGATGAGGTCTTGATCACCAAAGACTCTTCACATGTCGCATCTTAATTATGCATGTCAATAAATATTTTTTTCAAAGCTCTTATGAAATGTATGATTATTCTTGAAATTATGGAGTGGGTGTTGAAAGCACTGGGTGGATTTTGAAGTTCAATTTTAAGCCAAAAAAATAAAAAATTGAAGGTGAAAAGTTTTTAACTGACAGATACACTTCTTGCCAGAGGGAACCAGGTGGGCTGATGGTCTGTGGCTCACAAGTTACAGACAGCCAACTGTGATATGTGCAAGTGAGAAATATTCTGTATTGCCCAGTTTATTTTTTTACTAGAAAATGGTCAATTTTTTTCAAATTAGTGTGAAAAACAAATTCGCCAGTGGCAGCAGACACGAGAGACTAGCTTGTGTCGGCCCAGAGAGTCAGTGTCAGGGTGGGAGGTGTCGCCAGCCACAGCTGCTGTGGTTACTGTGAAATTTCTACCTTCCTCATTGAAGGTGTTTTACTATTATCACAATGAAAACTGCTAGCTTTGATTCTCAAAAAGCATGAATTACCCTGACAGCTGACGGTCTGAACACATCCTGGAGCACAAGCTACTATTAATCTAATCTAATCTAATCTAATCCACGTCATAGTCATTTTCATTTTAACATTATTATTTTTTTCACAGTCTCTCTTGGAGCTCTGGTAATTTTCCTCACTCTGGTGTCAGCAGGAGCAGAGGAGAGCTTGAACTGCAGGCGTACTCACATGTCATTGTGAAGCTTCTCAGAGGTGACACGATATGGAGGCTTCAGGACAGCTGATTAACACCAGGCTCTGTCTTAAAGTGTTAGGTTTTCCACAAGCTCTGAAGCCATCTCTCTGTCTCGAGATGGTACATACTGAAACGGGAGGGGAGAGGGAGCTACACTTTTAAGAACTGCTCAGTCACTGATAGCATATCCCGAGCTAATGCAGGTGTACCTAGCTAGACACTGCAGACACACTAAAAGCATCAGAAGTGAGCTGGGCATAATTAAAATTGCAATATGTTGTCCTTTCAGGGACATTATGTTATCCATCAAGCACTTGATCCATCAGCGCGGCCCGACACAAGCCAGCTCACTAATGGCTCAGGGGCTGCTTACGCTGACATCTGCTGTGACAATGCTGGGGTAGCAGACACTATGATGTGGTGCTGATGCCACACCGATGCACCATCCATTAACGTTATGCCTTCCACCTGACTGTGTTGGGGGAATCATTTGAGGCCAGACAGGTTGTTTTTTTAAGAGCAAAAAAACTTTGCAATCATGGGACGAATGAAAGCAAACAGTTTGCTCGTTTTTTTTCTCTGTCACCTGCTGTTTTTATTTTGAGTATTTCTCATGAATCACACTTTCTCTGCATTCTGTGTTTAGAGAACAAGACTAACAGTCAGCTCTGTAAGGCTATAATGCTAACGATAACAATGCCAAAATGCTGGTGTTCAGCAGGAACAGGTGCCTATGTTCTCCATCTTATTTAGCATGTGAACATTAGCACTAAACATGAAGTACAGCTGAGAATGATGGGAATGTGTTTATTTGAAGAATTGGACAGAGTAAAATGTTGGCCTGAAGACGGCACTAGATAAAAAAAGTGCAGCAATCACAAAAATGATATATAATCATATTGCAACCAATGTTGTTGAGATATCTCAATGAAAACCACAAATGTGAACCTCATGATGGTGCTGGAGGAAAAGTCAAGGGAGTCATTACGTCTCACCCTCTGGCTACCATGGATATGTGTACCAAATGTCCTGCCAATCCATCCAGCAGTTGTTGAGATATATCTGTCTGGACAAAAGTGGTGGACCACCCAGACCCAGCGTGGCTAACGCAAGTAACCACTTTTACATTCAAAATAACATTTGAAAAGAAGTCAGAGAAATTAGATCAAGCCCTAAATCAACATCTGGTTGAAAAAAGTGTAAAAGTAAGTACTTTGCCATTTTTCCATTAGTTATAGAAAGAAAAATGACACATATGATGCGCGATAACAGCTAAATCAATGAGTGAGGACTGAAAAACATGAATTGGCAGATTGGCTGATACCTTTTAAATCAAAAGTGTTCTGTTGTAATGATTGTGTTTTGCAGACAGACATCACATATACTCCTGGAGAACCACTGTTAAGTGAAAAAAGAAAATGACTCTAGGGAAAATCTCAGTCCATTTCTGTGAAATTGGCCCATCAAACAGCATGGCTCCATAGAAAGCACAAACTGTCACTGCCGTGAAGTTCCAGAGAGACAGCGGTGCTCTCCAGTTCTGCCGACACGCTCAGCACTGGAGCTCCAGAAAGCCTGAATGTCTTAAGTCATCATCCAATGCCATCGTGGGTCATGGGCAGTGTGCATCACTTTGTGCCAACAACAGTAGCCCAGCAAACAAAACAGTTGGTGCCATGTGTTGCATGGCGTGATTCATTTTGACATGCCTAGCGTCGAGCGTCCTCACAGCCAAGACATTTTAAGTGAGTCATTTCAACTTAGTCAACTCAGACTCCTGAGTGAGGCTCCTCAAGCAAAACCTTCCATAAACACTGCGATAGAAGTTAAAGGTTTGCTCATACTGCACAGATACAGGAATGATTCGCTACACGACGTATGTCTTATAACAAGACCCCTGAATTCTCAAATAAACACGATTATGCAATGACGAATTGAACGGTGGAGCTACGGGTCACCAGAGTCTGCACAGAATGTTTGTGTACTTGCCTCTCTCATCTGACATCGCCGCCTGTAAACATTGGGAACAGGTTTTAACAGGAAATGCCCCCTTAATGTGAAAAAGGTAAAGCAGCTAGACCATTCAGAAACTAATCTTATGGTACACAATCTGCTTCAACATGCTGGAAAAGAGGCCTTGCAGGTTATCTATAGGGCACGAGATCCACTATATCTGTACTACACTGGGGTTTCTTCACATTGACTAGGTTGTACAGGGCGTTTTTGGGGTCTGATGCAAGTTTCTTAAAATAACTAAAACTACTTAAATGTACCAGAAGGCAGGTTAGAAAGCAACTTGTTCTGCCTTTTAATACAGGTGATCACACGTTTGCCTCCCAACAATTACATGTTACACTTTAGCCATCTAGCTGCATGTGAAGGCTTCCCACGATATGTTGATTACAATAACAACGCAGTACTGTACAGTACAGATCAGTGTGACCTTACATGATGACAAATCCCAGCTTAGCAGAGCTCAGACATTTCTAGATGCACTCCGGAGAAACATGGTACCCCGAGGTGCTCTATGGTCATGCATGACTCATGGACATAAAGCACAACTGAAAGATAACAATGGCGTGGAAAAACTGATTTCCCCAAGTGGACCAATAAAGCACTTTTTCACTTTTTACAATTTGACCTCAAAACGACTTGAGATCTACAAAACAATTTAGCTCCACACAAAACCACATTTGGACTTTCTTCACAAGACATCTGATTCTGATTGATTTTGTAAGCTGAGCAATCAATTAGCCTCACTTAACTTTAAAGGACTAGGATTTTTTTTGCAGCATATGAAAAATAACTTTTTTTTATGCGATATGCATGACATTGCTTGAACAACTGCTACAAGTCCTCACACAGGGGAATAAAAAAGGCATTTGAAACAGCCTTTACTTATCTAGCCAGGCTTCAGTGCAGCTGTGAGAGACTTTCCATAAACCAATTAGAGGAAGAAAAGGTCATACAGTAGCCTTGGAGAAAAAGAGATAAAAGCCTGATTGGATTGGTTCATGCTCTAATGTTGACCACCACACTTTTCACTAAGTTATTCAATTGAGCGTAGAAGTAGAGAGAAGATGAAACTGTATGCCCATTTCATTCTGATAAAAAAGAGCAAACTTATCAAAATGGATTGCAAGCAGAATGTGCCCAAAATATGAAAATTGATCACGATCTATAATGAAGTTTGGTAAGAATAACAACAACACGAGACATGAGTAGCTTATCAGTGGAAACAAGGGAAAAGAGGAGTCAGCTGCATGAAGAAAACCACACGCTGTGATATAAAACTGCTGTAGCCTGCATACACAATGTTTTACAAGAAGATCAAGTCAAATGTTTTTAGGTACAGACTTAATTCTTACATGTACCTTGATGAATTCAATTACAGTCAAAATGTTGCAGCGCACAGACTGTGTTTTACGTGGCAGTTTTAGGACATTTTGGTGCCTTATATCATTACAATATTTTATGACAATTAAAATACTTTTACAATGTTTTTATTTCTTTTCAATTAAACTTAATTTGACTAAACTCAATTTAAGTGTCATTTCATTAACATCTTCCGGGACCCAAAGTACCCATAACTTTTAGTCACAGCAACTACATTTCCAGGAACTACAAGTTTCCTTCAGCATGTTGTTGTCTGCGTTTCTACAGCTTTAGGCAAATTAGTCCGCTGACACACATCACTTTTGTGCACAACAATACAACAATGATGGACATACATCATTAAATGGTGACACTGCAATAAAAGGTCTGGACTTTGTCGTCAGTCCATCTGTCATATGCCTTCTTCTCTTACTCCATTGAAAACAATGAACAAAAAAAAACTAATTGCAAGCCCCACCCCCGAGTTCCTGTACTATGCCCCACAGCAGGGACTGTTTTGGGGGTGAAATAACATTCCCAGAACTTAAATTAGACTCCGGTCCCTGCAGTGGAATCGCAGCTTTATATGCACACTTGTGTGTCTTATCCTGGTTTTAATTATGCTTGGGATATGGAACGTGAGACATCTGGTTATTCATATCCCTGTATGATTCCAAGCTTACTGTTTATCTGTGCTAATGTTTATTCTAGTCCTCCACATCCCATATTCAGCCATTGTCAATCCTGTACTGAGCTGCAGGTATTATCAGCATCTGACACCTTTGGATGTCCAGTCCACATTTTATGATCTAATATTTATTTTAATTCTATTTTTAATCACCCACACTATTTATTTATTTTATTTTATTTTTTACAATTTACAGGCCTGTATTAAAATGTGTGAAGCAATTTAAATTATTTAGATGTTTTGAAGCTGCATAGTGGTGTGAGCATTTGAATCACATGGACACAAAATAAGCAGAAAGCCAGCCGAGCTGTTTCTCTCGGCTTCAAGTCTTTAAAGTGGAACTACCCCCTTAACTGCAGCTGGAACCCTCTCTCCCAGCAGAGTGTGCAGGTCAGGGAACATGGGAGAGACCGGCTGACACTGATTACACTGCATTTATATTCTTCTTTTATACAAATGTCATGACTTAGATTAGCCCCAACTGGTTGACTGTCAGCATCTTTATTTAGACAAATAATATATACAATATATAACATTTACGGTACATACACACACGCTACCTGATGTATCTGGGAGTCACTTATTATAGCCAAACCACCCCAAGATTGCCTAGATCTAGACACCAATTTTACAAGTCATTGCTTAAAGAACCAATCTAATTCCCTCAAAAATCAAATACCCTCACATGTTTTGACTGGTACTGTAAATATGTCAGCATTGGCCTCGCAGGGACAGGGATCATTTTAAAATGAATGATGACAGCGTGTTGAGCCATTTTCAACCCGTTAAGGGTCAATTTGTATAACTTTGGTAAGAAATATCAATATTAATAGCATCACTGATCTGTCTCATCACAGTCATCATATCATTGGTTTTACAGCTCAAATAGCACGTTTAAGTGTGCAGTACCTCAAAGTTAATCTAAGCTAATGTACTCCCAGCTCTTGCTACATCATTAAAAAGGCACAGATATTTTTTTATCTAGCTCATGGCAAGAAAGTAAAGCATGTTTAATTATGGTCATAATCGGACAGCATACATGTATTTGCTTTACTAAATTCAGAAAATTGGGAAATAGGAGTATAGTATTAGAATAGTTTAGTATTTAACAGCAAAATCAGTTTTGCAACATTGTAATAAGCAAATTTTAAACTATTTAAACTTATTTAAAAAAAAAAAAAATCCCTGTTGAAAGGACATTTGATTGTCTTCCACTGTTAGCATATTCTTTAAATGTTAAATTGTGTATCCTTTTTATGTGGGCAATCAGTAAACGGCAGTCCTCAAATCTGAGGAGCTTCCTTTGTTCTCTGCGTGAAAAGCTCAAAAATCACTCTGCACCTCCTGTTGTGGAGGGAGAATAATCTACTTTGCTGCCTTGAATGCAGAAAGAAATTAAAGGATTTTTCATTGACGCAGAGAATTAGGACCATTAGGTCTCATTAAGAGACTCGATCAGAGCCTGCTTGTGTGCTTTTCTTCAGGCTTGCGAGGGAGATAGTGAAGGCCTAAAGTGATCGTTACAAAGAGAAGCACATTTATTCTTTCTGTCAGCCACAGAGAAACAGTGGGTGCTGCCAATGAATCTCTGATATCGAAGCCACTGAGATGGGGACATTTCCAAAAAAAGCACCTAGCAAATCATGCTTGTACTTCTTCTGCTGCTGTTGTTGTTGTTGTTTCACCACAGGAAGAAAGGGATAGAGAGGGAGATCAAGGAAAAAGAGGTGGGAACACTATATATTTGATCTTCTTTTTTTCAAATTGATCGGCACCACAGAAATCCTTTTGAATGCAAAATAAGATGTATGGCTTCTGCATGTGGAGCCATTTTTATTCATGACTGTGAAAACACCAACAAACCTTGATATTGCCTTTTATAAGCATAGACTCTATGCTTAAATTTCTTTTCTTTCTTTTGCATGCTCCCCTTTTGCACCGTGCTAGGTCTAAATGTTGTTGGAACTTCACTGTGTGATATATATTAAACTTACTCCTCAGCTCTCTTGGTTGCTGCTCTCTTTGTATCTATACCAGCTCTGCTGCTCTATAAATATCCTCAGAATAGCGGGGTAATAAAACTGTCAGGATTTTGCAATGAAGAATGATGCCTTTGCTGTTAAGATGTATCATTGAGGTTGAGCTCTCATTATCAACTCGGAAGATTATAGGCCCTAACTCTCAGAGGAGGGAACTGTCTGCACTTCTTGGATCAGGTGTAATTCAGCAGCACAGAGACTTGCTGGCAGTTGAATAGGGACGTATCTAGCCTCATTTCCTCTTTCTCTGTTCTCTTTACTCTTTCCCCTCCCTCCTGCATTTCTTCCTTCCATCTTTCCCCTCTTGGCCATTTTCCTGCCCCCTATCTCTATCGCCTGCCTTCATTTCTTTCATGTCGTCTGAAAGTTCAAGACTTCTTGACATTACTGACTCTGAGGACCACTGAAGTTGAGTCTTCCAATCCCGAAGCTGACATGACTTCTCAATTAAATCTGGCACTTTAGCTGCAGACTGGGATGGCTTTCATGGTCAATTTTAAGGATTTGGTCCTTTACAGCAGCACACGGAGATGTTTCACATTGACTTCAGTAAATATGATATTTGACCATTTTCTTTTTTGACTTCAAAATATCAGTTTTCAATTTTTGGAAACATTTCAAGTGGCATTTCACTTTAATTAGACACTTAACAGAGTCACATGTGAGTCATTTCAGCAGTAACAGCCGGCACTTATATTGGCAATCAGTAATGCAGTGACATGTAGCGTAGGAACAATGGACTGCCAACAAAAGCAAATCGCCAATAATCTCAGCAAAGAATACCCTTATTAAGTAAGATATCCCTAAGTATTAATTTAAATTGACCACTTCATGAATATGGGTTAGGGGTTTATGAAATGCAATGCAAACGCACCCCTCTCGTATTTTGTGTGTTTGGGTTTGATGTGTAGTTTGGAGTTGAGTGGGGAAAGAGGAGGGTTGATGACAGTGGACTAAAGAAAATATCTTCTCATCTACGGCAAGAAAGCTTGTGATGGTCACCATCAAATGATTAGGTGCTTTTCTTCAAAAAGTAGAAAAAGGGTTTACTGGAGGTTTTTACTCATCAATATCTTTATTGAGCAAACAAGAATTCTCATTTGAAATGTCCTGCATAGCAAGTGCCATGCAGGAGCTTTAGACAATCACCGGTACTGCATCTGAAACAAGACTTTTCAGCCATGCAGGCAGTTTTGTGTTGAGCTCAGTGCTAACACAAGCATGCTACCATTTTACCTGATAATAACCCTAGAAGAAAGGCCGGAGAATCAGTTACTCTTATTCATCCAGAGCGACACATGAATATCCAAACTAAATTTCCCAGATATCCATGCCCAAAGTCACAACAACACATCCTCTGGAGAACAGCAACGTATGTCCAGCAGTTGTTTGACACGTGGATAAGTCATGAATGTATACTATGTATATATAGTATATATTATATATAGTATATATTATTTAGGCTATTCCAATGAAAACTACTCACCAAATACAAAACCAGTCCCTATGGCTGCCCAAGGTAAATAAAGATTTAGCATTAGTGTGTCTCTTGTGTTGTTGCTAATGCCTACCACTGATGCATTACCAGGACAAATACAATAAATGGTATGCCATTTGACAGTGCATCATACCCTTCCTCATGCTAGATTATGAAAGCAGGTGGGGATGGAGGTCTACTCATCAACAACAAACAGCAACAGTGCCACGAAGCAGCATTCAAAACATAGTGGTTGTTGTTTCACAGAATCACAAACTGGACTCTGAATCAGTGTGGTTTGGATATTGCAAGTTGTTATGAGCAGAATGTCATTTTGTGAAGATGCAAATCATTCATTTTTAAAGTCCGTTCTTACATTTTGAGTGTGGAAACAGCCTCATGCACACACTGGCAGGAATGTGAACAGTGAATGCGCACAGAAAGGCTCGATTTGCCAGGTGACAAAGTCTGCCTCCAAACACAAATATCTGTTTGTCTGATTATGTTCAACTTCTAAAAATAAATGCTAAAATACTGGCTGTCAGCCCAAAGGAGTTTCTTGAATTATGTTAACACAAAAGAGCTATGTGTTCAGGAGAAAACAAACAAAACATTTAATATAGCTAGTGGGAAAAAAACTCAGAGCCATGAATCCTCATGTCTTTATATGAAAGAGGAGATAGGAAACGCAGCTTGTTTTCCTATAAATTCGAGGAAACAGGAATTTATATTTCATTGTAAAAGTCAATTAAACAAAGCTGCTGGACCATAAAAGCTAAGAAGTGCACATTTTTAAACTTGCGTCATGTTTAGAAATGTGTTCTGTCTTACCATGAACTGAAAATGAGCTGCAATTCCCCCTAAAATCAATGCTTTATTTAGGCTTTCATTTCTGATCGTGCCACTGTGCTTGAACTGCTCGACTCTGCAATGTTGCAGAGTGCATTTGTAATTAAATCTAACCTGCTTTTATACACTGTTAGATTCTAAAGAAAGAGCAGGACTTCTTTCTGATCCATTTGTTCACTTCATGATTTCTATATACAATAAATCAAAGCAAATATTGCTGTAAGTCAACCAATGTTTCATATAATGCTATCAGGTTGCGGTGCACAGAAGCATCTCTGGGGATATTGCCTTTTCAGTCCAATGGCAACAGTAAATTGAACAAAACGTTACAGTGCCTCCTGATTGTGTTTCTACACTGAACTAAAACAAAAAGTAAGAGATTACGTAAAAAAAAATTTCTATACAAAAAACACTATACAGACACAGTCAAACATAACATTGTGAAGCCTGTTAACCACAATAGACAAGATTTCCCAACAAAATAACATCCATGCACATCTGCCATGTTCACAGAGGATGTGCAACTGAGCACTTTATAATTTAGATGAGGTTGACATTTGAGAAATATTGGATGGACATTCATGAATGTTACAGATATTCATGTTCCCCTTACAATAAAGTATAACAGCTTTGACCAAAACTTATTACAATTCCATCAGCTTCAACTGTACTTTGTGTTTGGTGTTAATTCCCAAATGCTATCATGCAAGCACGCTAAATACAATGGTAAACATTCTTGCTCAACATTGATATGTTAACATTGTCATTGTGAGCACGTTACCATGCTGATGTTAGAATTTAGATGAAGGCAGTGCTGTACCAAAGTACAGCCTCATGCTAGCATGGCTATAAACTCCTGTTTTTCTTAAATAAAGTTGCGATCAAACTACCGCCGATTCAATTAAACTCAACAACCTGATTCCAGGTACCATTCTGGGAAAGGTGCTTGGGTTGGTCTCTGGGTCTGGATCCCTTAGCTTTTAATGATGATGGCATATAGTCTGCCACTTGCACTGTACTTAATGGACACAATGCACAGAGGGCATTTCAACATGGCCGTACTGCTGTGGACAAAATGTGATGCTTTTCTATAATATATTGTTTAATTTTTAGGCAGATGACTCTATCTTCCTTACAACCGTACAGATTATTGTTGTTTGGATGCCCTAAAAGGCTGCTTTGACGACATTAAGGCCCTGTTTACACCAGGCATTAACTATTAGGTGATCTGATCACAAGTGGATAGCTCTAACTACTGGAGTGAATGCACCCAAGACGCATCAAGGACACATTAAGAACTGATCAAGTGCACACGAAACACGCTGTTTGATGTCCTCCGGAGTTTTCTGATGGACAGATAGTTGTTGCTAAAGTTACCGTTAACTGCTACTAACTATAGTTGCCATTATCTCGTTAACACAGCTAACCATGCAGGTATTTAAAATAACACATTTTCTCAGTTTGGTGTGGGAAGCACTTGAGCCCTGACCACAACCCCATCCAACACCGTTGAAATGAACTGGAACACAGACTGCGAGCCATATCCCTGCAGCCGGGTTCCAAAATGGTATGGAAAGCAGAGGAAGGGAGGCTGTGATAGCAGCATATTAATACCCAAGTTTTGGAAATGAGATGCTCAACAAACACATACGGGTGTAGTGTTTATGTGTCCACATACTTTTGGCCATGTAATGTAGATAGAAGCAGCACACCATTAGGTAATTCCCGAAAAACCTCAAGCCTCCCGTAGTTCTATCTGGACAGACATACCACAATCCATAATACACTTGATGAATTAAAATGGCATGGTGCCCATTTAAAAACCCTTCAATGGAAGTTTCCACAGTCCACAAACCACACAGAGAGAATTATTAGAACTTTCTCAGACATTATTGATGATCACACATTGGACAAGCTTTGCGTACAAATTAACAAAATATACTTTATGTTATAAATACGTTTACGTTATAAATAAAAATATATGTTGATTGTACTAGAGTGCACCTGTAAAACGTCCTTCGATCAGTTTGGATATCAAATATTATGTCTGTATGCTGTAAAAAGCTAAATGTATCTCCTACTTTAGTTTTTCACCCAGCTTGCTATAAATTACGTTTCAACTAAGAGCAGGGCAGCCTTCACCCAATGTCTTATGACACAGTACAGTATGAGCATCCATACTGGCTTTCCAGATAAATTGTGTTTTTTCATTAGACTGTTCATTTGGTTATCCATTAGTTCATTCATGTGTGATTCAAGGCACACCATTTTAGTTTTGTTCATTATAATGAATTTCGATTCTGCAAACAAGCAGCTCTGTGCTGCGTTTTCCAAGTGCAACCTACTGAGGGCCATTATTTACTGAATTCACATATATATCCATCACCTGTTTGAAATATTTTGATTTATTGGCGAAAATGAGTCATATTTAGGAGTATCGGTCTGGTCCAGCTGCATTTTAGCGCTGTTAGCCTGTTCTGTTAGAGGAGTCTGTCAGGGGATTGAAGCAGCCAGTGACCTTTCATACAACCAACACACACAGCAGCCTCCAGTCACCTCTTCAGCTTTAACTTGGCATGTGAAGACTCCGCTGAAGGCTCCCCGACACCCACCAGCTCCAGCACATCTCTCTTTGGATGCACATGACACATAAAATACACGCTCGTTTGCTCACACGCGCTATCACACAATAAAACCACACAAAGCTGTTTCAACATTCTGCCAGCCCCATGTACTCTCTCCTTTTCCTCTCCCTCTCTCTGCTCTTCTATCTCTCTCCTTTTTTCACGCAGTCACACACAAACACACTCAGTAGATCAATCTCCTCGGATTGGATTGATGGCCCACAGGCCCTCTGCTGACTAAGGCATTGCCAAATATGGTGAGTTATTGGGAAATTATGCTTAGCTGCCACTCTATCTCGGATGGTGATCCACTTTGTCAATCCTGATCTTTAGCTGCTGTCACCATAGTACCACCCAGCTTGCTTGTGTGACCTGACGCTGCTTGTGGAGACAGAGCAGATGTCACTACGGGCATGATAAATCCATCCCAATGAGTTCAGTCTGCGGTTATTTTGATCAATATTGCTGAGCTCCAGAGAAACGTTTCATTTTCTCGATTAATTTTTATATGAATTAGGTGCAGGAAACCAGGGCACATGAAAATTGATTAATTGGAAATAGAATAGACGACATTGTCCAGTTTCTGGCAGAAACAGTGAGAGAAAAAGCCAACTAATGCCTGTGTGTGGTCAGGGGTTAGTGAAACAAAGGCACACAGACTCTCTTTTCCTTCATGCTGGTCATTTCCATATGTCCCCCTTGCTCTCCTACCCATCCATCACATTTCACTCTGGGCAAGACAGCTGTCTGGGGCTGAAGCATATTCACAGTTCAGCAGTCCATCAAATTGCACCAAATACAGTAATTCTTCAGTCAAGCTGGAACAGGGGGCGGAGGGGTGGGAGGCAGAAACGTCAAGGAGGCAGAGTTGTGTTGGTGAACCTTGCCAACCTTAACCCCCATAAACACCAGCCAGTTTTTTGACATGCTACTTTGTATTCAATGTTTAAGTCCTGTAAAAACACCATACGTCATTCCCCATCAACCAGTTCACCTAGTTGAATGGATGCAGATTTGAGAGTAAATTCTGTTGGAAAGACTAGAGTTTGCCCTGAATACATATGTGGTGGCTTTCAAACAGCAGCGTGAGAACAGGTTAAAGCTTGAAAAAGTGCAAACACAGAAGGGTAATAGTTGACTCCGTACTATGAAATCTCAACACCCCACTTACTATGAAATATACAAAATGTAAAAGTATTTATTTGAACATATTTCATTGTTAGACAACGTTGTTTTCTGTATTATTATTGTTGCTCAACGGTTTGTTTCCTTTTTTAAAATTTGTTATTTAAACATACATCTGATTCATGAAATGTGCATTGATCAGTGGATTGTTCATCATAATGATGATACTGATAATTATACATGTACATGAGAAATGCTGGATCAAGTGCGCAGGTGTGGAAATTCAGAAGTTTAATTTAACATATAAAATATCAGCTGTCAGGTGTAGATCTTTGCAACAGATGACTGCAGTAGATCCATTATTAAAGATTTTTAAGAGTGTAGTCTTAAGTGCCACTGGATGGTGAGGTACATTACTAAACTAGTGCACAACAACATTCAACTAACTCCACACACACAGGCGTCGAGGTTAGGTATGTTTTAGTGATCCATATTTGATTTGCTGTGAAGAGGCTGGTCTATTGTGTTGGATTGTTTTATAACATTCTTATTTTTATTCAACTTTACACCTAACAAAAATATGAAAAAGAGGTTAATGTAATAAAATTATTTATAAAGAGGATATATCTTTTTATTTTACAATGTCTTGTGTTTGTATTAAGACTTAAATAAGGCTTTTCAGTCAAATCATTTAAATGGTAATGGTTTTACAGATGATCTATAAGTAAATGTCACCAAGAAACACAAGGACTGTTCTTCTCCTGCACAGGACGCAGACACAGGTTTGGTTTCAGAAGTTGGACGGTCATTCTACAACTGCAGTGTTAGTTCACTAACCCTGGTAGCGACTTCATACATTATGTATTTGCATCTTTATACTTTCCTTTACTGTCTTACTGTTGGCCGATGTTTGATTCGAACATATTTTGAGAAGAATATTAACTTTAAATAAAAGCATAAAACACATTTTTTAAACTGAAAAACATGCTATGAGGGTGGATCCACAGAGGATATTATGCCCTCTTACATGATTAATTATTATTATTATTTTTTTTTTCCTGCTTATTTCAGTTAAACAGTCAGTCAAGTTGAACCTTTATTCCTGAGCATTTCATTGTGTATGAGAAAGTAGTGCTGATAGCTCAAAACATATGGTCACACTCTAAGTCCACAAGGTTGCAGAAGACATCAGGCGCTTGAGATCAAAAAGGAAATCAGACGTGAAGGTGCAGGGTTAGATGCCACACAGGATGGATTTACGATTATGTTGTATTTAGTATGCAACCTCTAACCACGTGTCTGGACACGGAACTGAAGTGAAAGTCGATTGACGCTTAAGTCATTCATCATTTTTACTGAACCTGATGGCAAAGTAGGCTGTTCTCATAGTTTAACCTACATTACATAGCCAAAGGCTACTGTTTACAAAAGCAATTAGTCTGTCACAGCTATAAAAAAACTGTAATGTTACCATATTTTAATTTTTTGCAATATTCCCCTTGGCAAAAACCTTCCGTTTCCATGTGTAAGTAAAAGACGCAGCTGAGATGCGAGCCTGCATGGTGACAGCTGCATAGATTGAAATGAGAGCGTATCTTCTGCCCGAGACGTGCTTGTAAAGAATGCGTCTGTTAAGATTCCAGCCTAGACACCTGGTTAGATACATTTTTCTGCCATTTAGTGGTAGAGGACAGACTAGGCAGGACTAAAAGGCACACCGACATAGTGTCTTGGATCCAAGAAGTAGAACATTTCTAGGAACAGAGCAGAAGCATTTCTTTTTTCAGTTCTTCCTATAAAAGTGGACCAATATTACTTAAAAAACAGTGGTCCTGCAGGAACATATTCCAAATGTCACTGAAACATGAGGTACGACAATTTCATTTCCAATAAATATAACTAACCGTGAGAGAGGTTTAGTGTGCTGCACTGTACCCCCCCTTTCCCTTTGAGGTTTATGACTTTTGGAAAGGCTTGGATTTGAATGAGCCTTTGTTCTCTCTGGGGCATGTTGATTCTTCACTTGAGAGTGCCTTGTTAACTCACTAAGCGAGCACACAAGTGCACTTTATTTAATGCACGGAGGTGGCACCTAGCCAGCTGCTGCACATTTTTATATTATGGCAGGCTTCACTCAAATGCTCTCTATTTAAGGCAGCCAGCTTCCACTCCTGCACTTACTCATTATGTTGTGATCAACCAGTGGCCATCTTCACTGTGGCATGCCCCTCTTTTCTCTCTTAAGACAGATTGAAGCATCCTCATGAATGCAAATCAAAAGCAAATTATATGATAGATTATATGATAGATGAAAACTATTATATATATATACCAATTATTAATGGGTATTCAGTCTCCTACCTGCATTACTAGCTTATTATGGTGGAAGTGTTTGCCCCGATTACCCTGGGAGCTGTGCAATAGCCACTTTCAGACAAATCTGGTCCCAGGACAGGGGCTACATGATTCATAGACCCCTATAATGCTTGAGTGGGAAAGGACTCCACACCAGGACTCCCTCCTGGAGCCAGGGGAGCACACAGGTGAGCACCTAGTTGTGGGGTCTTTACTCATTGGTCTTGTCAGGCTCTCTCTAAAGAAACAACATGAGGCCACTACTTTGTCCTTAGAGGATTCCGTACAAGATTGGGTAATCTTAGCTGACAAGCTGTGACTGTGCATAGAGATCAGGCACAGTAACTATTGATTGATAGGCTGCCAGTCAGTGGTGGTGTGGTGGATTCCATTTTCAAAAAAAGGGACCACAGGGTTTGCTGCAATTATCATGATATTGCGCTGCACAGGTTCACAGAGAGTGCTGAATCCAAATTAATGGAAAAGAGACGCCATGGATTTCGAGTGAGCAATGCAAACTCAGACCTTGTTGTTGAACGGTACACCTGGGGGGGGGGGGTGTTTGCCTGTGCAGTATGGACAGCTCACAAGTGCCCAAACAGCTTGGAGTAGGACCACTGCTCCTTCGTATCAGAAGAATGAGTTGAAGTGATTTGTACATCTTATCAGGACACCTCTCTGTACAGTTATTCCAAACTAAGTACAACTGGGAGATGACCCTCACTAGCAGGAGGAGATGGAGGATGTTACTGGGGAGAAGGACGCCTGGGCCACTTTGCTTGGCCTGCAGCTGCAACACAGACCCAGATCCACTGTGGAAAATAGATGGATGGAAGGCTTTGTTTCCCTATTTCTCCTTTTGGAACATCCATTTGAGGAACTGTTCAAACTCAAAGGTTTTAGTTTTGCGGGGTGAAAAGAAAAGAAAGTCATGAAACAATAATTTGAATCACTTCCATTAATTCACAAACTGCACTAGAAAATAAGTGAGGAAAGGGACAGCAAAACAGCAAAAGAAGCATTCCAAAGAATAAACACCCAATTCTTGTTTCAGTACCAGGAAGCTAGGGCGGTGTGTGTGTCATTACAAAATGAGATGCTACTTGTCAAGCAAAGAAACAAACAAGGGACCACAGTCTGGACAATGAATACAGATTACATCTGAAATATTAGCACAGTTAATTAACTCCAAATCATGGTTGGGTAAACAGTAAGGCAGTTTTGCAATATCAACCCCTGGCTTTGAATGAATGTGTCAAACTGACTGTAATTTCCTACCATTTCAAATTTAATGGAAACATTTGGAACTGGCACCGGCAATGACTAGAATAACAAGTCGGTTCATAGAAGGGAGATCATGCTGGAAAATGAAACGCCAACACAAACACTGTGACACCACCTGAGACTCATAACTTTTAGTCAGATGTTAAAGTTTGCAAAGGGAACCTACTTTCCTCCCAGTTTACACTACTCGCATACATTCACATCAAATCTTAATGAACAGCATTTAAACATATATGAAAGAGAGGGATGAAAACACTCTGGATTCGGAGAGCTGGCGAGTCAATGCCTGTAATGTTTTATTAATGTTGCCTCTCTGCCTAAGGGGTAAATGTTTCTTTTCCAGTGCCACACATCCCCTTTAAGAAATCAATAATTCTGCTCACTAATGGCAGATCATCTGCGCGGGTAGGCTAGCAATATCTTTTCAAAGCCCCTAACATTCTGGTCAGAACCTTCAGATCAAAAGAGAATAGCATTGATGGACCTATAAACATTTTATTTTTAGTACAGGCTGGGGGTGACGACTATAATTAGTTCAGCGGAGTAAATAGCAGGTCTGGGAAGGATATGTTAGCAATAATCACTAGATCTTGTCAAATGAATGTCAGAATTTGTCAGAGTTTCAAGAGACTTACCCAGAATGATACTGGTACTCATTAAATTGGATATTTGTTGAAAATGGTTCTAGGGATATCATTGCATTGGCTTGGCCTTTAGGGCAGACTCCTTCTAAAAGATCAAATAGGTTTTTTGAGTGACTGTTGTGAAGTGGTCAGTTTAGGATATGTGCACATACGTGTACGTATGTCTCCGACATAGAGGAGAAAATAATTTTGAACAACTTATCGCAGAGGTTCCCCTTTAATCAAGCATCACTCCCCTCACTGGCGTCTCCTCCTCACCACGTAGCTCCTCCCACGTCTGGAGAGATGCATAGATGAGATGCTGTTTCTGCCAAATCAAATTCTTTCTCAGACATGCATCATTTTAAAGTAACAGAATTTATTTTGACATGTTGGAAAGCTGTATCACTTGCTGCAATGGACTGAACTTTGTCTTTTGTATGCATCTCTATTGGTTTCTGTGATATTGGATGCTTTGTCACTATGCGATTGTCACCACAGTCTTTTTTCACTTTATTCTTTGTCTCCCACTGACAGAAATTGCACAAATTGTCCCCTAAAATTACAGTTTGATGTGCAAGGTTCCTTGGAATTATCCTTGCCACACCACTGTTATGGACTGTGTGAATAAAGCTCAATTAAGTCATTATGTTTAATATAATGATGAATGAAAAGGATGTTTGCGATTGTATTTCACACACTCAAATGAATATATTCACACCAGCACACCACCACATTAATTGACTTATTCTTTAATTTAAGCATATTAGGCACATTATAAATGATTTCCATTAAGAAAATTAGAGATGCCATCCACATTTCGGTTGGCTCTTTAATCAAGCATTATTTGTTCATATATTTGTGTGTATGAAATCATACACCCTCATACCCTAGCTGGCCTGTATTTGCCATAAGTGAGGGAAATAGTACAATAGTAACAATAATAAAAGCCTGGTCAGGGAAACACTGTGATGGTTGACCAATTAAGCATAAAAATGTGCATCCAAACACTTTTTGGGGAAAAACGTTTCCCCAGTGACACCTCCATAACTCTTTCCCCCTGACCTCCCACACCTTCTGTGTGCAGGGAGCCAGCAGCAGGACTTACTTTTCTAGTGACAAATACATGATCCCTCACCAGCTTCCCACCCACAAACATGACCAATTCATTGGTACTGCCACCAGGAATGGCTTCCTAGGTGTTTTAGGGGTGGGAATTTGCCCCTGTGCTGCCTGTACACTTCCAGCCTTCAAACGTGATTGTTGTGGAAGGTGTGGTTAAGCTTATAGCTGAGAAGATGCTAGAGTACATCCCTGAACAAAGGAGACAGGGCGGCTGTGGCAGCTGCAGCCCTGGAGGTAGAGTGGGTCATCCATTAATCCCAGGGATGGCAGTTCGATCCCCGGCTTCTCCTGTCCACATGTTGACATGTCCTTAGGCAAGACAGTGAACCCGAAGTTGCTCCCGATGGAGGCCAGCACCTCACATGGCAGCTCTGTCACCATTGGTTTGAGAATGTGTGAATGAGACCAATCAGTAAAGCGCTTTGGGAAACGTTAACAATAAGAAGCGCCATTTAAGTGAATTCCATTTGCCTTTACCATTTAGATGCAACAATGAAAAACATTGTTCCATACCTGCATAACTCTCCGCTATCCAGAGGAGGACGTAGATTAGCTGCCAGTAACCCATTTCCTGGAAGTGATATATAATAATACTTTACAGTAACATGTTTCCTATATTGAGCAATTGTATTTTGAAGAGAATTGCAGGACATGAGATATGTTTGGTTAGGGGTGGTTCTCAGCAAGCTGGTAAAGTACCACTTTGTCACATTTGAATGTAGACTTCAGTAAACTACATATCTGCTTTACTAAACCATGCACTGTTTTAAAAGATAACTGATATAATTCTCATCAGTACCAGTGTGTGTGTGTGTGTGTGTGTGTGTGTGTGTGCTATCATAAAACAGCCTCTCTCTTTCTTTGGCTGGATAAAGTCCATCTATTTTTAGACTTTCAGTTCCTGTTAAAATCCCACAGCCCTCCTGCTGATTTTTCTTTTCTTTTCTTTTGGTGCAGGCACCATGGTAACAGAAAACAAAAATCTTGGTCATTTGCTTGCATAATGAAAGCTTGCCCGGAACCAGCTCTGTGCCTCTGAGTATATTCAGGCAAAACCTGTCTGGCAGAATAGCCATAGAGCTAACCTTGACCCTAGCTGCCACTGTGGGCAGCTGATGGAGGAGCGGAGGAGTGGAAGAGGAAGAGGTCATGAACTGCCCCTCTGGTACTAAATGGATAATTCAACTTTATTCCACTAAAAACACCTACTGGATCCAGGCAGCAGTAGATTTTGTACAATTCCTCATGCTATCAACAACATAACAAGCTCCATCCCCTCTTGGAATAAAGGAAATAAATGGTGGGCAACCCCTCCATATAAACACCTCCTACCCCCACTTTTTTTTCCTATTACTTATTTCTACCCTTCCCTGCCTGCAGCTCAATACAATCCATCATGTTCTGCTGTGGCTACGTTTCCTCAGGTTCCATGAGTGCTTAGTGCACCATATGGTTTCCCTAACGAAACATTTCTCCTCTCTGACTCCGACTCTCTCTGCCGCTGTTCTTTTGACCTCATGTTATTAATAAAGACACAGAGCAAACCACTTAGGGAAATGCTGGCTTTGTTATCATATAAATAATGACAGAAAAGGCTGAACAAATGGAATTCAATGGGATTCTATCCGCCCCTGCCACCAGCTGTGTTTTGATTTACTTTTCGTTGCACCATTAAATTACACTGCCTTTTTTTGCCATAGTATTTGCCAAGTATTCTGTACTCTATGGTTCTGGCTTTTGCACTCCACTTGGATGCTTTAAATATTAGTGACTTGGCAATTATAGATTTACATGTATTTGAAGTTGCTCTACATAAGAAAATAAGCCAAAATGTTAAAGTAATGGCCCACAAAGGGACTATTCATCCAGCCAAGGAAAGAAGAAAACAAAGCAGTTCTTTGTGAATTATCGATAAAAGTATTCTTATGGAAGGCACATTGAATATTAACTTGTAACTGAGGGGATTCTGTGTGTGTGTGTGTGTGTATGTGTATGTGTGTGTGAGAGAGATGGGTTTTTAAGATGTAGAGCATATTAACGTGTGCATAACCAGTGTTGGTTGATTGATCTCATCTTAGATGTGCATTCACCAAGGCTAAGCTAGCTGTTGATGGTCATTAAATAGCTCCAAGCCATTGGCTGACTGCTTATTAGACTACAAGTTTCATGTAGTTCTACATGTGTTAATTACAGAAGATGCAACATGTGCGTGTGGCAGTGAATATTTTTCTAATCAAATAACATTGTTACAGTATTGCATCATTGTCCAAAATGTAATCCTAACTATTCTGGATATGGGCGCTGGTGACGTAGTTTGGAGTCTGCGCAGTAGTGACCTGCGGTGGAGCCGCAGTATCGAGGTCCCGCCCACATACATACACTACCGTTCAAAAGTTTGGGGTCACATTGAAATGTCCTTATTTTTGAAGGAAAAGCACTGTACTTTTCAATGAAGATGACTTTAAACTAGTCTTAACTTTAAAGA
>JAVQJL010091177.1:0-19879 GCA_036024295.1 Nannoperca obscura
AGCCTGATAGATGCTCACGCAGAACCTCTGTTTGTATTCTGATTCATACCGGCTGATGATGGACAGCTGAGGCCGCTCTGCTTAACCCAGTGCAAGTTTAGGAAGTGCATCATTGGATACATTACTAGGTCGCACACAGCTCACACAACACACATAACTGGCAATTCAGGTATAACACTAACAAGACTTATCTGTAATGTAATGTAAATTATATTCAAACCGAAAAAACTTTTCCTACACTTATTTTTATTTTGAATACATCACTACATTTTTCAGACTTCAACATCAAAACTTGAACTTTAAGATTCAGATTTTTTTTCTTCGAATGAACAAAACTTATGACCTTAATTTAGCTCCATACTATATGAAGCCAACATGTGGTGCAATGATACCTATAACACTGAGGCAGTATGTCCTAGTCCAGAGAAGTCAATAACTTCAGCAGTCCTAACAACTGTTTATCTTTCACATGAAAAGAAAGCTACAGTAAATCATTAAATACACCAAGACAATAGAGGTTTAGTGTGCATTTAGTTAAAGCCCCCCCTTTTTCTTGCTATACTGATTAACTTGTGTACTGTATCAGTTAAGTATCTGTGCATGTTGTATATGTATTTGGATATTTACATACATCTGTATTGGTGCTTCATCACCTTCTCTTATGCAGTTCGGCTCCAACCAGATCGGCTCAGCAAACAAACACAGCAGATACAGTAAGCCTATCCTCACAAACTATCATTGCCTGATCTTTTTTTCCCCTGACAGAATACAAAATAATAGAACATAATAATGAGAGTCCACTCACACCCTCTATTGAACTAACGAGTTGTATTTTTGTGCTTGGTACGCATCAACTGGCTAAATTTTGTCTTGTGTTCCACCCCTTCCTGTACTCTAGACATCTTCCAAAACAATAACTAAAATAAACCATTGTGCATACAAAAACTGAGAAAACTAGCTATCAGCAAACACATCTACCTGCATATATGCGCACACAACAATATGAAAACATGCATACAAAAAGGTAGTTATTATGTCTTTGATGATATCATCAGTGGAAATATGTATTGTATTTTGTTTGACATATTGGGCTTATCAAGTGACAGATTTCCATTGCCAGACAATAACAAAAGGACATTACAGTAGTACATCATTAGATGGTATTTGTGCAACACTCACACAGACATACAGTAAAACCACAAACACATTATGTCACTTTATGTGTGTTCAAATGGCCACCTTTGATGTGAAATATGTTTGATGTCAGCATTATTTTTGGTAAAAGGTAAAGGGAAAGTGTTCTGCAATAATTTCAGTGTCTCAGATAAAGACAGATAAAAAACAAAGGACCATCAAAGGAAGACATGGACATAGAAGCACTTAGTATGACATGGCTTTGTGGGTAATTTATAAAGTTTCATAACTATCATGCCTCATACTTTTGCTTGTTTTGTTATTACTGTGTATTATTGTGTTTTTTACCCTCTGTTTAAGATAGGGCCCATCCATCACATAGGCATCTCAGACATCAGAATGGTTCTCCAAATCAATGGCTCATTGACTGCCCCAGCAGCAGACATGGACACACGTCTGTCTCCCTGACAGTTACAAAAAAGAAACAGGAATACAAATTGGGCTTCACTGTCTGACTGAGAGGGCAAGAGAATAGATCATTGACAATCATGACACAAATCCATCTCTGATTCTTGAAAACCCCTTTTCTATTGTTCCCCCTGGTTCCCCGAAGTCCCCTTGCTTGATCTGTCGATATAGACATGCTTGGAATAGTCATTTTGTTTGGCTGTCTCTACAGGAGTTTGGTATTAGGTGCTTTAGAGGACATTTTGACAATGGGAGAAGGATTGAGGCGAAAGCCTGTCAGTGGCTTTGCTGTTTATCGATTGCAAATGTGGTGAGAGCTTAATTGATTCACACTTTGAGATCAACACAATAATCTCTTAGCCTTGGGACTACAGTGGGATGTGCAGGTAGGAAACAGACAGGAAGGGCATGGAAAGTGTGAATCAGCTGAGTGGAAAGTTTAGTTTGTTGCTTGCCTCCGGTCAATGTGTTCACAACAATCAGAACCATCAATGCTGCTTCAAGGCCTAGTAATTATGGAGACCTTCGAGTAACTGAAAGTGAACGGAAAGTGAAGTGACCAGCTGATTTGTGTTTATAAACAGTTGTGTGTTGTTGTGAATTATGTTTGAGCATAAAATGGATACTTAGTTAAGTTTATACTGGTAACTGCACTAATCATTTTGACCACTCTAACTTGCTGTGCTGTTTAGGTTAAAACAAACTATACTGTACTTTCGAATTCTTTTGGATTTTTGATGGAAATTCAGTTCTCCCATACATTTTTAAACAGATTAAAACAAATGAAACTCGAATAATTTGTCTCCCAATACGATACCTAAACTCTAGATAACTAATTACTGAGTACCAATCCAATTCCGACCCCTTGAGATCCTCCTTATGTCAGGTAGCATGACATTGCCACTTCAGATCACCTTAACTAGAAAAGGAGACGTCCATGCCACTGCCTTCACTTTAAAATTAATTAACTGTGAACAATATGCAGGAAGTGGTAAATTTGCTACTTTACTGATTTGACTGAAATAATGTCACAGATAACGTAAACACCAAATGCATTAATGCTGTTTATGAAAAACTCCAATAATGTGGATCTGTTATGTCTGGCTGATACCCCTTCTGCTTAATAAGGTCAGTATTGAGGCCATTACAAGTCAAACGATTTTAATTAGTTCAGTCCTATACACAACGTACAACTAAGACCTCAGCGTCTGTCCGTCACAAGTTCATAGACGTGCTAGGACATCTCCCACTGATCTCACCAGTTTTACTGCAAAGTACATAAAAGCAATTTCAAAATGTATAATCTTATAGTTTGGTTTGGTTGAATCCTCAGTCATATTTAACAAACAGTAATCATGCACACAACTGTTTTCAGCTTCCACCTTGTCCAATCAGTGCTCAATGTGTGTTCAAACTGGCTCCTCAGAAGAAACAACTGCAAGTCCAATTATTTTTAAAATTCAGATTATCTTAACATGAAGTCACAAATGAAACAACAAAAAAATCATAAAACCTTAACCTAGGTTTTAAAAGCTGTCCTACTACAAAGGCTAAGCAGGCTGCACATCCACATATCCATTCATTCCTCCCATCAATCCATCCCTACTCTTTATCCCGTACACCTTCTATTTTACTCAAACAACCCTTAAAAACAGCAGTTTCAGTCCCTTCTCTTCTTATTAGAAACCGTCCAGCAGTTTCTCTCTCCATCATCAAAACCAAAGGGGGAGGTTGTTCCCCCATCAATACGACTTCCCAGGGTAAAGCCTTGAATCTGACAAGAGACAGAAGTCGCTGATGGGATTGCTGCTAGACCCGCAGGTGGCTAGCCAGGCAGGCTAAGAAGTAAGTAGATGGACATCTAAAAGAGTTTTTCAAAATGAAGCTGCGTTTTCAGTGGTGTTCTGGGGCTTAAAATGGAAAAAGCAGGATGAAAACAAGGCTACATGGGACCACAGCCATTTCTCTGTGTTCTGCAGATGAAGAAAGGACGCCTGATCAAGCGCAGCAGGGGAAGAAGGCAAGCTGGGAGGCCAGAGGGATTTCTGCCTCTGTTTGTATATGTGTGTGTGTGTGTGTGTGTATGTGTGTCTGTGTGTGTATGAGCATGTGTGTATGTCTGGGTATAGGAGTCATAAGATTTTCTGACTAAAAAAGCTTTGCAAGAGGATGCACACTGCCCTTAGGCCAAATCTGCAGAGTCCAGAAAAAGTTTTTCTCTGTTAACCAAAGTGCATATACTGTAATTGCTAAAATGTTTCTGAAGTGAAAGGCAACATTGTCCAGTGCTTGATTGATATGTTATGTAGGAAATCAAAGTTTTAGATATATAAATCATTCAGTGAAAAAAGAAATAAAATACAGGACTTGTTTTTTGTGTTTTATGGGAATTCTCTTTGACATATCTTACAGTTTTGTAATTCAAATTGAGATACATTTTCTGCAGTATTGATACCACTGTGAGATCTCAAGCACAGAAAAGAGACTGCAATCTAAATCAATCGTCGACTTTCCTTGAAACTTGAGTTTGAATTCTGGGAAGTACAATAATCAAAGCAACATTGCACATGAACCTTTCCAGTAGCAATAAACATCAATAGAAACTCATCAATATTTTGTCTCCAAGGCCGGAGCCAGCAAAAGGGAACTTCAGTAAGTTCCCCTCCACTCAAAAACATGTTTTTCTTCTTGTTCTTACACTTGTTAGAGCTCACGGTCTCTCTCAAATATTATGTTATAACTGCCTGAAATGTTTATTGGCAACGCAATTTCAAATAAGGGTACTCATGACAAAAATGGGGGGGGGGGGGGGGGTCCCTTGCTTAAATATGTATCTACCATCTTTAAATGTAAACCTAAGAAGAACATTTGGCATTTCTAATAACTTAAGGATAAGTGCCTCACATCAGCACACTGCTGGTGTTACACCTTATTCTGTGACTTGTACTGTAGCAGTGCAACAGCTGTTTCACCTTCAGTAACGTTGACTAAATATGTGGTGAAAACACTACACCCTAAACCCTGTCGATGGTTTACTTATGACACGGAAAAAAGAACAGTGCATATGTATAAAATAATGTAGCACAGGGAAACTAGGACCCATGCAGGGGTATAAGCCAAGCAGGTGAGAGCACAAGCTAATAAGTAGACTCATGGGCAGCAGGTGTGTGGAGACTGCAGGCTGCCTCTACACTTTGTGTCTTCTTTGTGTGCTCTCTCCATGCGACTGTTGTATACACTTGTTCCTCTGGTAATCCAATCCTGTGTGTCTTTAATGGTTATATATTAATTTTCTTTTGTTTGTTTGTTTGGGAACTGTAGAGGTGAAAGCACTCTGAGGTATTGCACTTTTTTAAACACTATGATTGTGGGTGTGCCATAACTTTAATCGTAGGTAAAAATTTGTAAAGATGACCAATGTAGCAATTTAGTATTTACCCCACAACAGGGATGCTGGAAGTTAAGTGTGTTTTTGTTACATTTACCACAGGTAGAATTCCTGTGTTGTGTTTTAATAAATAGCCAGTTAGATGTCTTCATTTCTCACCAAATAAACTACCTAAAAAAGACTGGATTCAGATTTGCTACCATTCTATGAAACCCCATCCCTAGTTGTATATGAATGTCATTTTAGAAGATGTGATTGGACATTTCTATATTTGATTTAGAATTATATTAGAGTTAGCATCCAAGCATTAAAATGTCCATCTCCCTACCGCATGAGTGGAGATGATACTTGACATCGAATAAGTAAAGATAATCTCACCACCATCAAATGACATGCAAAGACATCCATGACCTTCCAGTTTCAGTAAGGAGGAGAAAACTGAACTGTCACCTCAGACCTGAGCAAGCCAAAAGATCAGCAGGAAGGGAGCAGTGAAATTGGCAGTGGCATAATCATCGCAAATTGCTAGAAGCACAAAGGAGTACTGTAGGTGGACTGGTGAAGAGCCAGCTGTGTAATTGTAAGAGCATAAGTTTAGGGGGAAAAGCAATCTTCTCTCTCAAAGCCCAATTTTCCTAAACTTCAATCATTTCCTTTATCGAGCTGTATAAAGAAAATATTCAGACCTTTTTCATTCACAATACACAGTGAAGTAACCCGAACCTCAGGCAAAGACAGAGTGACAGGTCTAAATAATGTTGCACCGTACCTTTTTAATATAAACTGACTTTGAATTTGGCTCTTCACTGTGAATTGGACCTGAGGTTTTGTCAAGAATGAAAAAACATGTTTTGTCCTCAAAAACATGGCCTCCTTCTCTCATCGTCGAGTGTTGCCTGATCACTCTTCTGCTCTCCCTCTTTATTGCAGGTCTCGGCAGGTTATCCAGTCAGGAGAAAGCAGCATGTTACCCTTAGGTGAGACATGCCAGCATTCTCCTGCTTCCCATGAATCAGGAATATAGCATGATGTCTGTCTTAGCTGCTTCGAGCTCCACAAAAGTCAACTCTCCCAACGTGACTGCCAAAATGCATTAACCAGCACCAAACTCTAAATAATTAAATATCTGGGTGACATTGCTTGGCAAGAACACCACATTGCTTGATTAAAACTTTATCACCAGACACTGTGAAAACTTTCCAAAACAATGAATTACCAGGGTATTAATGGTGGCTTGTTCTATGTAAAACACGATAAATGGGGGACTTAATTAAAAAAACTCATTATATTTCCGTTTTCAGAATTTCAGAGTTTTCAAATGAATATGGCACAATTTTGCCCTCTCTCTGCCTCTCTCTCTTCTTCTTCCCTCCTCATTTTTACACACAAACTGACACACACACACACACACACACACACACACACACACACACTTTCCTTCAGCAGGCATTCATGTGCCACCTCTGTAGATCCAGAGTGGGTGTGTGGGAACGTTTGCATTCATTGTCAGAATTATATATTTAAATCCCAGCTCATTATTTCAGTCTCATTCACTTTCTTTTTTTCAAATGGAGAAATTGAGAAATTAATTTCCGTTCTCCTCTGGTGCAGATGGGGATCCGCAAGAGAAAGCTGTTCAGTCATGTCAGTGAGGACGTGTGGGAGATGAACACCTCGGTGGCAGGTGTCGTGCTGCTCTTTTCTTCTCTACCCCTTCGCATGCCCTCACTCACACTTGCGCAGGCCCAGACCTCATCTTTTATGGAGTAAAACTGCATCAGCATAGTCTCTGAACAAAGCCTTTTATTGCGCCTGACCTCTACATACCTGACATACTCGGTCCAAGGCTTTGCCCCACATTTAAATATCAAGACAGAGGCAGCACAATGGCCTCCCTCCTCACTCAGCATACCCTGTCATAGCAAAACTCATCCCAGGGTCCTCAGCCTCACAAAAGGGCGTCTATGCTTAACAAATTGACAAAGACATGAATAGAGATTGCTGGTGGGTCAGAGGAGACCCCATAGGACACGGCATGAAGCAGCACTAGAGGCACATGTACCTGAAAGGCTGAGCAAACAAGCTCTCCTGTACAAAAAAAAAGAAAATGTAATTGGGAGGTCAGATTGAGGGCAGCCTGTACTCACACACACATAGACACACGCGATGACTCACATACAAGCATTCGGCCTTGTTAGTCACAGCTGCTTTGGCATAAATACAAGACATATAAACACACACAGGTTAAAGTTTCACACACAAAAATAACAAACAAGCAAACAATGAACTTGAGTAAAGGACAGTTTTCTACTTCTACAATCATGCTTGCTCACTTTAGCAACTGGGGTCAACTACAGAGCAGACGGCAGTGTAAGGCACTCGATAGATCTGGTAGTTGATGAAAAGAAAAGGTAGGGTATTGCCAATGCTCCTGATGCAATTGGTTAGTTTTTGTCTAAACTCCTTGTGTATTGTTATCGGTGGGTATAAGGACAAAGCATAGAGCGGGTGGCCGTGAATTAAACTGGAAACAGATGATCCAATTTCACATCCCTTAGAATTTTAACTAGATGAGCTTAGGATACTGTGTGTGTGAGTGTGTGCGTGTACATGCTCATGTGTGTTAGCGTGATATTCATGAGGCTGATGTACAGAGCAGGAGGGTAATTTTCTGCACTCACTGAGCCAGGCATTCCTCAGGACAAAGGGACTGGGGAGACACATAGATTACAAGGTTGAACAGGAGTGATGAGGGGACTGTGCACTTACACACACACACACACACACACACACACACACACACAAATGTACACATTCGACACCCCTATTTTCTCCTCTCACAGCTTCGCCAATCCGACTCCACCCCACTAGCTCATGGCCGCCTGCTCCCCCAAATCCCTCTCTATTCCCAAATTGCTTGTCAAAAGGACGGAATTAGAAAATAAAACTACGGCTGACAAACAAGATTACATGCTGTTTGCACCTGGTTGTGGCAATTAAAGCTCTGATGACAAGCGAGGATGGCCTCCTAATGTGGTGTCTCAAGGCATATCAGCGTTTTCCCAACAAGATTGTGCCCCACGTGCCATTGTGGAAGCACTGCCAGCCTCACCGCCTGTCATTCTTTGGCCCTTTGTGCTGTCTGTTGTATTCTGTTGTGAGCACGTCGGGGGTATGCTACATTGAGATATTCATAATTAAAACTGTGGCAACAGATACAGCCATAAGAGTGACACTCTGCTGATTTTGATTTAAAGGCTAATTTAGCTAATCCAATAATTAAAGCAAACAAAAGAAACAAAAAAAAACTGAGAGAAACTCTGTGCATAGAAACACATTTCAAAATGATCAGGGTTCAAATATGCACATCAAGTAACTTCTAAACACATCTGGATTTTCAGTGTGTCCTGTGTGAACAGTGCAGGCTGGGGCTTCTACTCCATGTCCTCATGTTCAGCAGCTTCAGCTCAAGGGAATTTTCTGAAAGCCCCCTTTATCTTAAATAGCCCCATTTGAATGACAGCACACAAGTAAACAAAATTGTTTAAATGTACCACTTACATGAGCTGATTGCTTTCTTCTCTCTCATTTGTGCCAGAATAATAAAACGGACCCTTTGCGTAAACAGACGCCACATCATTATTTCATAAGTTTGCTGAGTTGAGCGAGGTAAATTATGTACGCTTTGCTTTCTTGGGGACAGCAGGCCTTTCCCTCTATGTTAGTGCATAAGCTGCCTAGATGAGAACAATGTCTATATATCACATGATGAGAAATGTATCAAAAGCCCAGAAGAGATGTCTGCAAAAAAGATTTATCTCACCAAAATAATTCACCAGTGCTCCTCCCTTTGCAATTCTTAGATTGTTGATTCAGGTGTTGAGGTTTTGATTAGCACGATAATGAATTGGTTAAAGAAGCCATTTTCTTCTTTTGCTTTATCAAAATGATAATGTTGGCTATTCTTGGACCCTTTTGGCTGCTTGACTGTCTTTTAAGGTCTATCACTGACTGTGCCTAGCCTGTAAAGAGCTTAACTCTCTTCATTAGCAGTCGCTCTCCTCCTGCTATGTTGGCTCTGCGTGGTACCTCTCCCTTTAGTGGTTTCCAATGTCTCTCTGTCTGCATGTGGAAGAGCGTTGGAGAACTGGGAGCTTCAGAGTGACAGATGGAGGCTTCTTTGTGACCCTTTGAGAGATTGGCAAGCCCTTCTGTCCCCTCCTGATTGAGTGTCTAACTACCGGTCGCTCTCCTCACGTCAAACAACCCCGCTTTATGTTATCTAAAGCCGCTCCCACTTGGCCCACTTGCTGCGATGGCAGTGTCAGATCCTGACAGCCGTTGTCATCTGCAGCTAGCACTGATGCCATTGAGGCTTGATAAATGGCACTTTTATGAAAGTAGTCAAAACTGAACAGGTCTGAAAGAAGATACTTACATTATGGGCAAAACAGAAGGGGTTCATAAAGTCTGCTAATAATTCCAGGATTGTTTTAGTAACAGATGAGTTGGGTCTGCTACAGAGAAAAAAACAATAAGTGTCATGAGTTTGAAAATATAAGAAAGTTTTTCACCCTGTAATACCGTTTATACTAGACTTGGCTTTAATCGAAGGTGTTTATAACCATATTAAATGAATAATACTAGCATTCTAGCACTGTTTATTAACATTGCAACTATTTCAACCCTGTATATTTGTATGGCATATTTCTATATTGAAAATAATATTTGTCACTCAAGTCAACACAAAACCAAAGAAAAAAAGCTAATTAACTAAACAGTTCTCCCAATGAGGCAGAACGGACTGGAATGGAGGAAACTTGATCTTGGTGTCTCCAAGACTGCCTTGTTAGACTGTGATCTTGAAAAAGCCATAGACAAATCCGGGTGGCACCTCATTAAAAATCCTCATATAACACTGTGATGTATGCAAAGGATTTCACATTTAAGCACTTTAGCCAAGAAATCTGTCCAACAGATTTTGTAGAACAGGTTATATGATTAAAATATAGTCATTATATAGCTATTGATATAAAGGTTATAACCTACACAAATGTAGCTTTTCAACAAAACTTGGTCCAGGTTTAACAGATGACTAGATGTATTTTTCTAAGCTATTCTGTTATCAGCTGCTACAACAACAAACTGAGATTTGGGAAAAAATCAAAATAAAAGCCTCAAGCATCTGCTCCATGAAATCAATTTTACTTACAAAATCTCCATTATCATTTAATCCTCATGTCTCGATCGCATTATGAGCAGCATGCCAACAGAGGACCTATGATGGACCGCTAAAGACTGAGCGATCTGGTTATGGAGCTGATGGTGGATGATTTTTATTAAATGCAAAAGCAATTTTTTTGCTCCCTAAATCTAAGATTGGAGTGATATATCAATAATGTAAACATGTACTATCTTTCATGCTTTAGTTGCTACGAACGTATTGTATTGCAAGAATGGAAATTGTTGGGAAATCAAATGAAATGCACCATCATTGTTGACTCATTCAGTATAAACATGATATGGCTTAGCAGAGGAGTTCATATAAAAACATTTCCTCCCTGTGTTGATTAAAAAAAGGCTGTCCGGGTGAAATTACATTTCCCTGAAAATTTTTATTGTTGGAAATTAGTAGTATATAAATATCATTTTTAGGACACAGGTTTGTTAGAGGACAGAAAGTACACAGACAACTTATGACTCACATACATCAGCAGGCACTTGTTGTCTTCCCTGGTATTTTGTACTGGTAGTGTTGGGCTTTACTGCAGCCATCTTGCTTATTTCTGCAGCTTTTTACAATCATTCTGGTTTCCAGCACATGAAATACATGTTCAGCTGGTTTGAGTTCACTTTAGGATTATATTCTGGTTACAATTGTGGGACTTTGTACTGTAAAGATGGACTGAGTCCTACACTGTTTATCCAATATGAAAACTCCCAAACCCCCTTAGAGCTGAAAGTCGCACTTTAACCCTATAGTCATTGTTCCATTTCAAATCCTGTTTGCTTGAGTACAGAGCCAAAACAATGAAAACATGTCACTGTCCTAATACTTTCTGACAGCACTGCAGTCTTTTTTTTATGTAGTGCAATGCATTCACCTCTGATTTTCTATGTCTTTTGAAGGGGAATTTGGTATGTAATGCTGAGATGCTAGTTTTCACCTTCTGAACACCCAACCATTGAAGTGGGAGAATGTCTGGCCTATTCAGGATTGAGAGGCACCCACAGATGGAGCGTTCTGCCTGGCAGTGAAGAGCAACAGAGCAAAACAGAGTAATCTAAAACAGAGTGAAAATGTGTTGTATCCCACCTGCACTCTCATCTTGTTCTTTCTCCTGTGTATACTAAATGCATTATTCACATGACTAAAATAAAGTTGAGGAGGGAAAACTGTCCAGCAGCAATCATATCTCAATCATGATTCATGCCATCTCTGACTCTGCCAGCTTGTTTATTGCTCTCCTCATGATGGCACCAAGCCCTCTGCTGTTGCAATAATATCTTCCAAAGGAGCACTCACAAGAATGGATAGGTACTGAGTGAATTCAGTGGTACCTAGGACTCTTTTTTCCCAAACAAACTATATTAAAGTATCTCCAAAATAGATGCACTCTGCCTTTCAATCTGCATGCAATTATCTGGTGCTCTGTAATTGGAAGCAGAGAGAGGAGGGGGGACAAAATTAAATCAATATTCACCTATGATTTTCTCAGCATATTTCAAAACAGCATAGACTGATGCAGAAATTCCCTCTCTGTGTACAAGGGGTTGGATTTAAAAGGATCTGCAGATGTCTTTGCTTGTTTGACTTTTCTAATGCACTTGCTTTTAGTCCCATAAAAATCTTTAAGCAGATGCCAAGGGCATGCAAAGAACATACTGTAAATGCCAAACGAAGCTATTTCACCTGAGACACAGAATAAATAAGCCAAGGAAATTCATGTTTTAAGATATCCAAGGGTTGCTACAGAGTCAGGTGTATCATTTTTAAAACACATTTCCAAATAAATTAATTCCAATTATTCTCTATGTTTTTTTGAAGACATTATAAAATGCATTGGTAAAACTTTTCAATACCGTGTACACATTTGTGAGTACATAAAAGGAACAAGGGAGGATCAAATCAGGAAGGACTTGATACTTAATGAATAGTTAATAAGTAGTTCCTGAATAACTAGTTATAAAGATATAGTAATAATGCTGAGTTACTAGGGAACAGGCTTGGATATACTTTCATCAGTACATTTCTTTTTTCACTTTCTCTACGATTCCAAATTTAGTTTTAAACAATTTATTATTTTGCTAGACATTGAGATGTTTAGTAAGTACATGAAACTCAATATACCTTGTGTAAGCAGCTTTACAAAGTCTATTTAGGCGTCAGCGTGGTACATAATATGTCATGGGTATACATATTAACATATATGTGGTCTAAATATGATTTTATTTTATCTTGCAGTTTTAACTTTGTTATTTAGAAACTAATTGTAGATTTTTCAGTAAAAACTAATAATCTTGAAGTAACCTGGGACTGATGAGTCGTTACTCGTTTTGTGCTGAACAATGAAGAAAGTGTGTCCTTATTTATGAACTAATAATTACCTAATGATTCATTAATGTAATATCTTCCAGTCTGTTCTTCTGTTCATCTTTAATAACTCACCATTATCTACTGTAAATACTCATTAATGATCAGGTTGTTCCTGATGCGTTCCTCACTCATTCCTTAGTAACTCTATTTACTATTAATTATACTTACTTTTTAATTATAATTTTGTTAACTGCATACATGTTACCACTCCATTTAATTCTCTCTCTCTTGTCATTCTTTTACATCTTTCTTCCTTTGCAGCAGACTGTGCATGCTTCCCTATGTGATGTCTGAATTTTGTATTTAAGGAGGTAGCGCCTGTCCAGACAAGCAGGATGAAGCTGTATTTTGGCAATATGTCTGTAAACACTACTTTATATTCACTCTGCTGTTCTGTGACTGTATGTGGAAATATCAGGGGAATACATAGACGATACATTTTCCCACTCAAAAACAGACCTTGTTTTTGGAATCAAAATATTGTATTGTATTAGGTGGGTTGAATATATAATATTTTCTCATTGTAAGAAAACAGTTTTTGTATCCTTTTCTCTATTGGTACTTATCAATAACCTTGTCTTGGATTTAGTTTGAAATGTTCCTTTGTTATAGTTTTTGCCAGAAAATATACTACACAGCTGTTAGACCTTTCAGACACAGCAATATTGAATGTAAAGTCACATTATTCAGTAACACAAATATCAGTATAATTGGTTGACAGTGTGCAAGGTTTCTTGCCTCCAGAATTTTATCATACACACTTCTCACTAAGGTTTAGTGATATGCTAGAGCATGTTTAAACATTTTTATTTATTGATATTAGAGCCAATAATTTTGTTATGCACTAATATTTGACCTATATGTGGTAGCTATCCTCCATACAATAAAAAGTATAGGTAACTGGAGTGGCTCTAGTTATGTGTTATGCTGTGGGATTTTGGGAACTAACACAATGGACACCAAAGGAGAGTGGGCCATTACCCTTCTCATTCTCCTGCTTACCATTGTATGATAAAATATGATTTATAGTTGCTGTTTCCTCACTTGATCACTTTACAGTTCCAGGTCCAGGATCATCATTCAGCAATCCCAACTCAGCCACTGATTGCGCTGGCTTCACCTAAGTGTTTTTAGCATCACTGACTCTGAGGGAATAGATTTTTTTTTTTTGTTTGTTTACATGTACACAGAATTCCGGAAATACACTCATAACCCAGTGAAGGTTTTATTTGAAATAGGTTATTTATATGTGTGGCCAGCTTGGGGCAGCAGGAAACCGCCACCACTACACTGAGTTAGAGAATAGTGCCTAAGGAAATAGTTTGAGTAACATGCACACACCACTTTAATGCACGCAGATTGGTGTACTTACAACACCAGTAACAGTGTCTTGTTGAACATTACTGCATGTTTTAATTGTTTGACTGTTTTATTAAAGGATAGCAAAAGAACTTCATGGCAAAAAGACTACGAAATATTTTTAGAAATCACTATATATTTTCTTATTTGTGTTTGCTAAGTAAAAATGTAACTTTACAGAGAATCAAATAAAAAGGCAAATACTTAAGATAAGTTCACTACAGTATGTTAAATGTCAGTGATATTTCAAGAGACATATGGTATAGTCATGGGTGGAAGTAACAAATTACATTTACTCTCGTTTCTACAACAAAGTCATTGTGTTTTAAATTAATTAATTAAAATGATTTTTTTCTTTTACTTAAGTACTTTTTATAACTAGTAGTGTAGGCCAAAATCGTTACATTTCAAGTCTCATCTGTTATAGAGTACTCACCCCTTTTTGAAATAGGGGTTGCATTGGGCTGTACCTACTAACCCATAAGTACAGCAGTTTTGAACATCTTTAGACAAACGTCTAACTAGACATTTTGGTCCAATCGACGTTCATTACTCAAATGAATGTGCATGTTCACTGCATGACTGTTGGGGGAAGGATTAAGTCATTATGGGTTAAGGTAAGGTTACTGTACCTTGGCGTTGTTAAATAAAGGTTACTCACTGATTTTCTTTTTTATGCACCACCCGGTTAGCACGATAAGTACCCCAAATCAAACACTGTGTTCTTAAATGTAACAGTAGTGTCATATATTCTCATATATAGTAATTTTCTGATGTAATGCAGTAACCTTTACTCAGAGTACACTTCATGTGGGCAACATTTTACTTACAATTACTTTTACTTTTACTCAAATACACTATTCTAGTACTCTTTCCACCACTGGGTTTAGTTTAATATTACCTTAAATGACAAGGAAATCTCTGGCTACCATTCTTGGCAGTTTTGTTACACTCACACCACAATCTGCCTCTGTTTGAACAATGTTCAAATAATTCACTCTAATACAGCTGTATTTTAAGGATTCAATAAGATTGAAACAGGAATTGGAGCATGCATATGACACAAATCATGAGAAGGAGAGAGCCTGTATGCCAAACAATACCGGCGCAAAAGCACAATAAATCACCGGAAGAACGATAGAAACCAGACTAACTGCTAACAACAGGATGAGGGACAGCTATAAATAGATGGCTAAAAAAATGCCAATAACAGAAAAATGAAGACAATACAACAAAAAGAAAATCAAGGCAAAACAGCAATGAACAACTGCTTTCAGTTATAAGTTATAATGTTTTCCATATTTAAATTTCATTTTAATAAAACCTAACCGCTTAGGTTGGTACTTCAAGAATGAGCATCCTGAGTTTGAATCACCAGTGAATGCATGTGTAAACAGACTGGCATGCATACGCACTTCGTGACACACTTTGCAGATACAGCTGAATCACCTTTTAAAGTCAAAATCACTGCATGGCAATAAACAGCAACAAATACAAAACTTGCCAAGGTGACTCATTAGGCAGTGGCTACAGTATGTGTGAATAGGAACTCAAGAGGGTGACTGCTTGACTCATAGAGGTAAATGAGGAAGTCACACCGCCTTCAGAAGTTTTAATCCACCTCCATTGATGGAATGCTGTTGTCATAAACAATCTAGATAAAAGAAATAGAAATACAACATGAACAGTAGTTAACATCCAGCCATATTAGTCAATGGTAACTACACTGACTCAAAAACAACCTTTGCGATGCCTTTTATTGTTGGGATATTAATAGTTTATCCCTGTTATTGAAAATGGGATAAGCCATTTACATGCAGGAGCTCATAAATAATATACGTGAGACTGAAATATTGAGGGAATAGTTGCATGCATGTAAACATATTTCTCTGCCAGGTCCATAAGTAGGCAAGTTAATTAATAGGTAATGAGCACCAGTTGTCATCAACAAACATCAGGCAGTTGCATCTTTGACTTGCAGTCCTGTTTCACTATCTTTTGTTTTGCAGTCATGCTGGAGTATTATGTAAAACATGTCATGGAGGATGCAAGCTTGTATCAGAACAGTCCTGTCCTCTGTTTGAAACCAGTTACCTAACATTCAAATTTGTTGGAAGTGTTTCACTGCATAGTACTTTATGTGTATCTACATAGGCGTTCTAGCTTTGAATGTAAAAGTTATGAACAGAATTAACCTGAATGTCATTAAGTGACTCCACAGTTAAAAACATACTGTACAAATTACAGTAAGTTCATGTTTATGTTCTTCATTTATCCTTGAGTGTCTGCTGCTCCTCTCTGCCTGGCAACCTTTTTTTCTATTAAATGCTGATGTATCTTTCATCTAAAAATGAAATCATTTAAATTCATCTAAAAAAAGCTTGTGCATATTCATTTGGAGCAGGGACCAACTACATACATGGTGATTTCTGAAAGTCACGGGTTAAAATAGGAGGATTTAGTTAAGACATTAGTACAACAAATCAGTTCACATGATGATTGTATTAATGGCAAATGTATAACAGAGGAGTAATGATCACTTGCTCACAAATAGTTTTTAACTAAAAGCCATTAAAGGTGCTGTCAGTTTACTGAAAAGTGTGCTTTTAATCACATCCCATTGTTTAAGTGTGAAATAAGCAGTACAAGTTCAACAGTGCAATATGTAGCATGTTCAGTTCATTTAAGAGCTGCTTTTTCTATTTGAGAGCAATGTCTCTGCCCATGGTGCTGAAGTCCACAAACCTTTGTAGACAGGATTTAACACTGTGTGTACAGTGTATACAGTTACACCATATGGTAACACATCACTGTGCCTTGAACATTGTTACTGCAGGGCACATAACTTGAGAGCTGTAGATTGATACTCTATTGTCTCACTGGGAAAACGAATGTCTGATATGATATAATGATGTACATTACATATAAGCAAACTATTTGGTATTCAGCATATATAACATTATAGACTAGTTAAGTTAAGTCAGCTTAAGTTGTCTTATTCAAATACATGTTGTCCATAAGAAGAAACATCCTTCCCCTCAAATGACAGGTCACTGTCACTTTTAATTACCACAGATGCATTGCGTTTCCTCCACATGCACATTTTAAGACAAAAAAAGGCGAAATAAATGAAGAAAAAAAAACTACCCCCTGCTGTTGATTGGTTCTCTATGTCTTCTCTGGTCCAGGAGGAGCTCTGTCACATTTATGCCTAAGAAGACAAGTGCTCCCGCAGCTCCCTCTCCTGGGTTTTCAACCCCATTCCTCTCTTTGAAGATCCCTTTTTTTTTTTTTTTTTTGCAGCATATGCTTTTTTCTCCTTCCCCCAGCCCACTGCTACATTGCCTCCCTTCCTCTTTTCACACTTTGATTGCATGTATCTCTCATCTGAGTCCTCTGGCTAATTGCATCATTCTAATGGTCTTTTTCATGATCATACTTTGTGGTAACTTGACGTTTCATGCAGCTTATTAATTAGAATTAGTGAGAATATGACCAAAAAGTGAAGAGAAAGTGCTGATTGGTAGTTTGAGTGTAGAAATTGCAATTGTCTTGGTTCAGGGTATTTGGACTGTGAGGGGATCAGGAAATGAGGCTCAGATCCAAAAAGTTTACATCATTCCTGGCTAACCCCTTTATTTTAATCCTATAACATTCCCAGTATAAATAACCACTCATTCTGTGGGCATACCAGTAAACAGAGTATAGTAGTGCATATTATCTCACTTGGCTGCAGCCATTATCAGCAGCATCCACACAGCAACAAGACTTGGCCTGTAAGTGGAGAGAGTAGGTGTCTCCGTCGTTGTCTTCTCCTGGCACACACATGCACACACACATGCACAGTGGTGGCAGTGAGAATGTTGGAAGTCTCCTCCTTTAGCTGCAGGGCTTACCTCTCTCTCTCTCTCTCCTTCCACTCTCAGTCACTCCGAGATGCTGCCACGTCAGTGCAATTTAACAGTTCTTTGATCCATGTCCTGAGAGTGAATGGCAACAAATTAAGCAAATTATTTGAACCACCCACGGGCCTAAGGCAAAGAGAGAGGAGGGAGGAGGGACCGGGGGATGCTACAGTTGTTAAAAGGAGGGTCAAGTGTGACTGCCAGAGCTGTGAAGGAGGGAATAAAAAATAAATAAATATGTTTACTGTATATAAATGTATGGGATAAACGAAGAATGAGCTGAATCAGGGGAGATGTGTTCTGCCTCAGTGGTCTCCACCTATTCTCAGTGAGAGCCTGGTTCAGTAGTTAGTAGAGGGCTGGCTGAGCTTTGGCTTTGGCAGCTGAATGAATGTAGGATTTCCATGAACAGTATCAGAAAAAAACATCACCACCAATTTGTCTTATCTTTAGGAAGAAATCAATTGGGTGTGAAAGGAATTCCTGTCTCTTTTCCTTTTCTTTTCATTGCATGAGCAAAAACAATGTTTGGTATTTACTCCCTGATGTCTCTCTGTGTATTTTGATATATTGTTATTGTAGTCCTGCCGGGATGTTGACAGTGCTTTTAGGAAAAAAGAAAAAAGCTGAGGTAAATTCAATCGTAATGCTTTAAAGTGTTAAATGAATGACAATGAGCCTACAACCATGCCTACATTCTTGGCATTCACCAATATATTGTATATAATTGTATAAACCTTATTTTGTATATGGTAAATGGCTGCACTTATATACTGCTTTTATCCAAAGCTATTTATAATTTGCCTCTCATTCACCAGTTAACACACACGTTGATGGCAGCGAGCTACCATGCCAGGCGCTGGCCTGCCCATCAGGAGTCATTTGGGATTTAATGTCCTGCCAAAGGATACTTTGACACATTGATGGCACAATATATGCACCAAATGTCATCAAAAAAGGTAGCAATAAAAGAAAAATTCCTGATGCACAACTTAGTCACTGTGACTAACACTAAACAACAACTTCATTTATAATTGACAGGTTTAATGTTTGTGAAGCATATTTTGGTACTGTGATCAGCTCAAACACAAAATGCTTTTCATGCATATATCTTCCATGTATGACACATTTCTATGGTAAATTTTTTTTTGCTGATTAGGCCAAATGCATTCGCCCTTTTCTGTGGTAAATATCTTGTTGCATTTGTTGCCAGGATGTTAAGGCAACCTCTTGACCACTAGTACATTACATTACATTACATTAGTTACTAGTAGTACTATGGAGGAACTACCCTGACCTACCCTGACAAGCAGATCAACATGTTGTCCATAACAGAGTACAGGAAGTGTATTCAGTGATAAAAGTAAGAAAAGTTGTTAACAGTGTTTTAGGTTTTTACGATCCACTCTCATATATGGATGTATGAACAATTTATCAATAATAAACCACAAGGAAAACCAATGTAAAATCAATTTTAAAAAGGCCAGACGGAGTCCTAAGCCAAAACTTTCTTCAGGGAATACATTATTAGTTTGTTTCTCACCATTATTCTCAGTTTGCTCCTTGTTAATGATCCAGCAGTATATGTTGTATGCTCCCAGATGAGCTTGTTATGTAGTTAACACAATACTACTGCTTCCATTATAACTACAGTGCATCCATTGTTATATTTAAACTTACCATGACTGCAGTCCTTTGGCTTATGTTTTTTATATCAGATTTCAAATCATATAATTTTAAAAAATCCACTAAATATGCAGTTTGCAGTTGATGCAGCATTAGTAATTTAATGCTTTTGGGAAGGGGGACAGCACACTGCTCCAAATTCCTTCATTTGAGAATTTTCTTATTTATTTTTCTTATTTTCCTCATACGTAGGACTAATTCAAGAACAAAAACACACAAAAAAGCAAATATATACACTACCGTTCAAAAGTTTGGGGTCACCCAAACAATTTTGTGTTTTCCATGAAAAGTCACACTTATTCACCACCATACGTTGTGAAATGAATAGAAAATAGAGTCAAG
>JAVQJL010091178.1:0-56310 GCA_036024295.1 Nannoperca obscura
CCCCCCCCCCCCCCCCCGCCCCCCCCCCCCCCCCCCCCCCCCCCGCGGCCGGGGCGCCGCGCGGGGCCGCCCCCCCCCGGAACATATGAGATGATTTTACTAGGCTGATTTATATTAAATATTTGTGTTAAAATCATCAACCATAATGTGTTGCAATGTAATGACAAACTTGAAAAGGGATTGATCAGAGCAAAGAAATTAATATTTATTGATGTAGGAAAGTATGCTTTGTGTTTTTCCCCGGCTCCTAGGGGTGTGAAATCTAATAAAGCCGTTCTCAGGAGGGGTGACTTTGATCAGAGATTCTCTAAACAAGCAGCAAGTCCCATGAGAACATAAGATCTATATGCTCCAACATGTGCTATCTTTACATCTCTACTTCTGGTTTTGATAAAGGAGAGCTGTTGTATTAGAAACAGCTGAACCATTTCATTTTCAGCCGGAGGGAACATTCTCTGTTCAAAGAAGTGTCAAGATGCACCGTACAATGTGTCAGAAATATTTTCCATAAAGTCTGTCTGAGCCACTTCTTCAGTACAGCTTTGCAAGGTGCAAATGTGCTATATTTCAAAATATATATATATGTTAATGAGCTCAGATAAGTATTTGAAAGGCATTTTATTCTGAACTAACAAATCTATAGAATATTGTTTTATTGTTTACCTTTTGTGAATGGTGTCAAACAAGGTGTCTCAGTGGAGGTCAGGAAAGTATGTATGTATGTATATATGTATATGGAAAGTATGTGTGTGTATATATATGTGTGTGTGTATATAGTGTACACTTTTCACACAACAACGCATTGGTCATATACTAATTACTGAGTCTGCATTGTAGAAAAACAATAATGGAGGTGACAATGATTCAGTGATGCTCTGGGTTTTCATCACTATACTGAGTTTTAACGAACATCCCAAAAATGATGAGTGACTAGGCCTACTGGTCATTAACACAAGATGCCACATCTATCAGAGATGGAAAAGGGAGCAGAATTAGGACATGTCGGGGTTAAAATAGCATGCAGAAACGGCCCAACAATGTTGTGAGGGATGATGTGTGATGCAGCAGAAGTGGAGTGATATGCTGATCTGATGATGCAGAGAGGGCAGCGCTGGCTGTTGCTCCATGCAGAGTCCTTGTGTGTCTCACTGTGCCTCCTCTCACAATCCAGAAGGTCACACAGGAAGTGGCTTACGCACACGCACACACACACACACACATACACATGCATATTTTGGGCCAACCTCTTAAAATAGCGATAGAGGTCTTAGGCTCAGGCCACTCATATAGCAAACATATATATGCTACACAGTAAACCCTTAATATCCAGCTTTGCCCTTTTGGTTTCACCTTAAGTAGTTTTAAGGTTGATAAAATAATCTTGTTCGTCACAGTATGAGAGTTTCATATCATTTTTGAATTAAAAATGAATTGTTCCAACTATTATTGATATATGATTTGTTTTTTTACCCTAAACAAAATATTACTAACAATTCAGACTTGTTTTTTATGGCTCCTTCAAATAGGAATATTTGATGTCTTGAGCATCATTTTATACACATTTCCACAAAAATTCATCCAGACATGTTTGGCATCTTTGGAAACTTGTTAGTTGTTGACAGTTGGCTGCACCCCACAAGTTTATGAATGTCCCACTGGTAGGTCAGTACTTGTTGAGCTGATTTATTTTCAGATTAACTGACTGTTGAAGCGATATTTTGACCAGTAGTAATGTTTTAAACATGAACACATAACATTGGCTAATATCGGCCAATATATCGGGTGTAGTTTTACTGATTTATCATTTGGTCTAAAAAATATAAGAAAAGCTAAAAAATGTCATCTGTCACAATAATGTCTTCATATTGCTTATTTTGTCTGACAGTCCGAAACAAAAAACAAATTTCAGAAGATATTCAATTTACGATACAAAACAGAAAAGAAGGATGTTGGAACCAGCAAATTAATGAACAAATTCATTCATTTGTTCAGTAGCTACTGTGTTTAGCAATTAAAATTTTGGTTGTGATTTCGTATGAAATGCCACATTATAAAAATAAAGAAAACCCTGAAATACTGCCGGCATAAGAAAAGGAGGACAAACCACAGCAGCCACAGAACATGTTCCAGTGGGATGGCCATGAAGCCGTGTGACAGGGCAAACACACTTAACTAACAACTTCCTTCACATTGGATGCACTTTGACAAACAGCCCTGCTCCTCAGCTCTTACGCAATGTGCCTCAGCATTAACGTTGACGCCCTGTGGTATGGTCGGCTGGACAGGCACTTGACTGATGGCTCTATTAGAGCCCCCCACCACGGCACCTAGTCCTATCCTGGGCCTTTCTCTGGACTGGACGTGCTGCTGACAACGCACTGATGGGCTAAAGGGAAGACTAAATGGAGGGTCTAAACATACCAACAGCCACATTCAGAGGTAGCCAATAGACCACAGGCACATGCGTGTTAAGGAAGATACATGGGTGTGTGTGTGTGCGTGCGCGCACACACAAACCACACAAGGAAGTAGAAAGGATTTAGCCATGCTTCACCTTTTGTATTTGGTTGGAACAATGGCTTACACAAATACAACACACAGCTGATCTGCACCCCTCCGATTCCGCCTCTTTGGAGGCTTGTTCCTGAGACCACCATGAAACATGGAGGCCACTGAAAGGCTGCCTCTCGATAATCAGCTCTGAAGGGGGTGGAAAATACAATTCATATCTCCACTCTTCTTGGGAAAGCAACCACTGGAGCAGGAAATGACAGTGGATGTTTTAATCTTCAAACGGTGAGCACCACACTCCCTCAGGCTAGATGGAAGAATCTGCTCAAATGTGACGGAGCTGCCTAGCCGTTTGAGCAGCCTGCTCACTACAACAGCTCAGACCTTTTTTTTGAATGTTCAGAAAATTAGATGTCTTCCAGAATAAATGTATATTCAATTGCAAACATAAAAAAAAATAAAAAAAAATCTAAGAATTTCAACAGAGCTCTTGGTTTGTTTTTTCCTCAAGCCTCCATGACATTCACAAGCTCTGCAGCTGAGATGAAGAGCTCCTTGGGTAAGACAGGCAGACGGCGCTGTCTCTCGAGGCTCAGTTCAGCACTACTCTCCTGGGCAACACTATAAACACCTAGCCCCCCTGGCACCTGTCATCCACGGCTGCCTGCTCCCTTCCAACAGGACTCGCAGGGAATTTGCAAGGTGGAGAAATGACATGACAAACAATTATATCCCAATACCCCTTGATGAGTATGTTGCTCCTTTCAAAACTTCCCTAATCCCTAAAATGAATCCATTGTAGAAGATTTCAGTTCTAGCCTGAAGAAAAATGGCAAAATAAAGAAAGAAGTGAGTGGAGAAAAAGTATTAACAGGTGACATTCGACCATATGTGAGTGCCTCTGGTCCAAATTCAGATCAAAATGAGCTCAATTTATCAACGTCAATAATGCCGGCAATACCAGGACAGAGAGACATGCATATTAATAGAAAATAATCAGATTAAGTCACTACAATCTGACATTTTGAAATGGGCACTTTATCTTCAGGGCTGGAAAGATACAAGATTGCCAACGTACAAATCAGAGAACACTGCTTAATTGCATGTTATCACCCCTATGATTGCCTTGGCATTATATAAAACAGTATGGTAATTACTCCACAGATAGCGATGTAAATAGCCTCAGGCTGCTGCTCCCATAAGAGGAAGTGGAGAGAAGGCACAAGGCTGAACATCTGGGCAAAGAGGTAACACAATTAAAAGTGTATAGTCAGGTGATTAGCTACATCACACAGGCATTAGGAGAAACATTTATTTGACAGCAACATTCACACTTCACTGTGAACACTTGACTCCGACTCTTAAGCAGTGTCAACTTCAAGAGATCCTTAAATGTTCATAAGCATGAGTTTAAAACTGGAATCTATAGGAGGACGTGTGAGAGCTTGATGGAGAAGAATGTAAGTGGCCCTCATGGTGTCACTGCCGCACAGCCCAGCGAACAGATGCACTATGGGCCAGCTGGAGATCGCCTCCCTCAGCAGAGGCCCCCCAGCCCAGGAGGAACCGCAGCTCTGAGGGCTGCCGTCATATGTTTTCAACGTTTGTACAACGCCTGATAAATGTAATGTAAAAGGGGCTTTGTGTGCGGGGGGCAGTGGGGGTTGACTGTGATTGCTGGTAATAACTGACTAATAGAATAAAGCAATAACGCACAGCCTCAGGGCGAGAGCTCTGTACCGACAATTTTGAACTGCAGATTTATCATCGTGGGGAAATTAGCATTTCAGTCTGTTCACTTTCCCATCTGAAGGAGCTCCGTCATGAGACTGTGTGCCCTGAAAAGATGTCTGTCAACTTCAGGTCTCCTTCGTCACGACAGTCCATAACTCTCCTAAGACCCCACGGAGAGAGACATCTCTAAGTTGACGGGGAACAATAATGACGGAGATTTGCAGCATGGCCTTTGTAGGCACTTCATCAACAACTGACTATTGGGCACCAATACAGAGATGATATTTTAATTTGGTTGATCTGTGCGCATTAGTATAACAACCCATGTATATCACTGGCTTGGTTTCTAACCATAAGACATTTCTAAAAGGATAAGAATATATGACATTGTTCTCTTATACTTTACTTTAAGCTCAAAAGGGGCTGTTCTGCATATTGTAGGTACTAGCAAGAAGGCTTGAAGACACTTAAAATCTTCATTTAATTTGTTTTTTTTAAGCTATAACTGCTTGTAGCTCTTCATTAAGACTCGTGTATCTAAATATGCACCTTCAAATACAATTTAGTGGTAGGAGATAACAAGTTTTGCATACAATTGTCCATTTGAGCTTGAGAAGACAAATTCCTTCAAAAAGACAGTGGTAACTAACAAGATCTCAAATTTTGTTATTTGTTCTGTTATCTGTTACACCATATGGGTAAAACCAAACTAATACTGCAGAACTCATGTAAGGAGCTACAAATCCTCCATATTTGTTTCCTCAAACTCCATTTAGTGTTACATTTTTAATTCCTTACTTTTGATGTACATTCTGTTTGTGTCAAAAACACAGCAGAGATGAAAAGAGACATTTCTACTGTGAAAAGATTGTGCCTTTTAAGTTAGCCTTTACTTAGTGTTCATTTTCTCCAGAGTGGTTGTTTCTCACTAACAGAGTCAACGAGCGACTGAATAAGCAAATGGTACTCAGTGGATAATTTTGTTTACAATGTTCCAGAGGCCTATGATTAGAATATTAATTAGGCCCATCTATGACGGTCAGATAATAACAATGTCAGTGGGCTGAATGGATTCTGTGACCTGTAAAAGGCCTATTCACAATCTCCAGTCTGCCATAGTTCATTCTTTTGGCCACAGGCAGCAGACTTTTTCACACCCTTTCTAAATGTTCTGATTGTCCCTCACTGAAACACTGTGGAAGGAGTATGTTAAGAAATACAAAATGTTTTAGAGTGCGTGTTTTACGTCAAACAAAACTGAAATCCACAGCTCATTTGGAACTGTTTCTGACTTGACATAGATTTTTTTGAAAAGATGTCAATTAATGGGTGTTCTCCCTGCAAAAGAGTTGACTCGGTGCGTTTGGGCTTTAATTACATGACACGGATCACAAACACCAAAGCAGAGGAAACATCTTACCACACCCAAAGCCCGATGTTCACTTGTCCCAGTAATGAATTTGTGATGCCTTTTCTGAGTCTAGTATTGGACCCAACCACTAGGATTGGATGTTTTAGAAAAGAAGAGAAGTAAAGGAATTCATCTTGTATTATGTGTTGCAACTTTGTTTCTCTTACATTTCAACCAATGTAAATAACATCACATGACATCCATCATAATGTGCAGCCAGAACACTGCAGGATCTTGAATTAATAGTCCCAATGTAGAGAGAATCCCTTGTTTGCCCTATTAATGTGAGAACATTACTCAAGTTGTGTCTCCTGGGACGTCAGTGGGATGCCTCTGTTCAGATGACGGGATGCCTCAGTTAGGGAGGCCAAAGACATTTGCTGTACAGGCTACTTACACCAATCAGAGCACTTACAAAACACGGCCAATAAAAACACGACATCCTCACGCTGACTAAAAAGAAGGGTTTCAAGGGTCAGTAGGTTCATTGTATGTATTATTGTTAAGTCTCTTGGGAAAAGACAGGATAAGCTTTTTGAGGTTTTTTGCATGAGCTCAGTGACAACATCCCGTGAAACGAGATAGGTTAGGCGTCTTAATCCACGTGCAATTAGTAGGGGAGTTTTCCAATAGCAAATTTATTTTACTTAAAGAAAAGTTTAGTCTTGTGATCTTTTTTCAGTAAACAAGTTCATATATACATTTCTATATCTGGATTGTATTTCTAGATATTCATGTATGTCTGATTACTCATTTTTTAACACTTAATTTACTTCAGGGATAAATGTAAAAGTGTCACGCCTTTGTGGGGAAAAATGCAGCGTGGGACTGAAATCACAAAAGTTGCCAAAGCCAACAGATGAGTCAGACTTAAATAATATCCCGCAATACAGTGTATGGTGTAATAAGTAACCTTATATTCATTCATGTAATCACAGCAGTGCCCTAGCTTTGATTAAGTCTATACTGACGCATGTTTGTCATAATTGCAAAGCTGTATTATGGATAGCATTTATGCCACAGGTGATAATGGCAACAAAACGCTGTGTCGTACACATGCATATCATTGCACCAGAAACAACGGCATTTTTAGGAATGTGAGGAAAGGTTGCACAGATTAATGATGTAAGGTGCTATGTAGGCTTTTCTGATGCACCATCAAGGCCGAGGTGGCAACAGTAGATCTACAAAACGTGAAAAGAAAAGCACATTAGCAGCAATTACCAGGGGCTTTACAAATTCAAACTTGTACTCATTTGAACATACTCATCTGGATTTGGAAGTGAATCCTCATATCAGGTTTCCTGTATAAGTTGTCTTGCATAAAAAAGCACTATGAGGCAGCACCTATTCATTATTATTGAGTAGTCTTGATTAAATTCCTAACCTTTCTGATCTATAAAATGTCAGAAAATAGTCAAACGTCACCTTAAATCTTAAGGTGACATCCTGAAATGGCTTGTTTTAGTGGCACTAACGGTCCAAAACCCATTTAGACATTCAGTTTACTGACAGACTCTCAGATGAGAAGCTGAAACTAGATCACATTTGGCTGTTTTGCTTGAAAATGACAAACCACTAAACTTTAAAAAAGCACTTCATATGTATTCCCCCAAAAAGAGAGCAAAACTCATTTGAAGGAAAGCAGACAAGACAGAAAGTGTAAGATACACATTTACAGTAGCAACAAACAAGACCTCAAAGTGCTCTGAGCTGAATTTCTTTAGGATGAACTCCCTAGAGAGCATTAGGCGTGAATCAAGTCATCATCCCCCCCAAAAAAACTTCAATCTTTGTGAATCTAGTCAAAGAGGCATTTTGTCTCCTCATTTCAGGAACACTTAGTGTTGTGTTAGAATTACTGGGCTGGCAGGCATGTGGCTAGTGGCAGTGGACTGCGGCGAATGAGTTAAATCAGCCCCTTGTGAACTCGACCCTGTGTCGTCACGAGAGGAAAGAGGCCAAAGACTCACGCAATGAGGGTAATCCAACAGTGAGCCGGTGTGGCAGCGCTGCTTCCCGCTGGTCCCAGAAAGGCTCAAATAACTCCCATGTGCACCCAAGGAGAGCAGAGGACAGGCATACATCAGAGGGGGGAGCTGGAGGCTGAAGGAGTGTGGATTTATCCTGGAGTTTCAGAGAGATGTTCCAATTGCAACCTCCGCCTAGTTGCTTTAGTGTCATCAATTCTGCCAATAGTGGAGTCATTGACTATTGAGGTGATGGCTCTGTGTACGGTCTGCTGTCACAAAGATTGGTTACCATGAAGCTAGGTCTAGCTGACTAAAGCTGTCTAGCGTTATTTTTCCAACTAAATGTTGTGTTTTGAGTATGTGATCATGTTTACACCCAGAAACATTACAATATATCGTAAATTACACTTTACAATAAGGCTGTCCAAATTGATTCCTACAAGTTAAGTTGCAGTTACCTTGAGCATATCTTTGGTGTTTCTGTAGTGTAGTTTCTTATTTCTCTGCCGACATATACACCTATAGAGTTATCTGCAATGAAACATTGGCTGATAAGTCGGCCCAGCTGCTATATTGATCAGGCTCTAATCATTTCTTAACTAAATCCCAAAATGTTACACAATGAAGATCAATACCTAATTTATAGTATTTAGTATAGTGACACAAATTATGTTGTCAAAAGTATCTGTATTTACTAATTGTTATATTCCAATAATTTCTCCTCTGCAGTGTGTGTGTCTACAGTGTATTGGCTTACCAGACTAATTAATTTGAACTGCAGATTTCCCCAAGCTGCTTTTCCTTCCTCTAATGAGAGACAAGTGCCAGTCAAAGTGGGAGCCATACTGCTGTCCAACATTAAAATAGAAGCCTTCAGCAGTCTGTCTGGGGCGTGACGGGGGTTGGAGGGGTGATTGCTCCGACCAGCAGCCACCACCTGCTTTGCTTGTTCACGCTGTCATTGGTGCCCTTTTTTGGTGCGTGCAGAGTCTTTAAGAGTTTAGCTATGCCTTTGATGCCTTCTTTGATTTTTAGAATATGCACGGGATCAATAAGGAGCACAGACTTCAAAGCTCAGGCACCCCTCACCTGCTGCTGGTCACCGTTTCTGAAGTGTTTCCAATCCCACACAGAGACTAAACAAACAGTCAGGAGGGGCAGGGAGGAAGCTGACTTCATGATCAATAAAAACTAAAACCATGCGTGGAGAAATTTGGCAGCATGATCATTCCAAGCAAAACGTCTTAGCTACTCGAGGGTCCTTCTCATTTGAACATGGTATTTCTTTGCATATAAATGAGTCGAGGACAGTTACACCATTTCAAAGTGACAACATGCAAGATGCTTTTCTAAATATCATTTACAGCAATGGCCTTATTTTACCAGCCAAATGTATGCTTATAATTCCACTGTAGAACCACACACACACACACACTTCAAAGTGCTTAGATTAATGCATAATCTGCAAGAGCCATAACGGTTTAATAACTCACTCAGATGTCTCTAATATGTCACTCAAGTCTCAAACACTAAACATTTGATAATAATGTTTTTTTTCTTTTTCCTCCTACAAATCTAGTCACCTAAGTGGCAGCAAAGTTCAAAGAAGCAGATTGTAATGCATGTTATGGAAATAAACCCGGGGCTGATTATCCTTTAAATCTCTGGCTGCCCCAACCCCCTCAAAAAATGGCTGTCATGATGAAATGACTATCCTTTATTACATTCTTCTCCCTTAATCCTCCTCAATTTATTAGAGGGGGAGTGCCTCGGCACAACAATGCCAAAACTCATTTCCATGGGAGCCCACACGGCATGATGTCCATGAAGGGAGAGACAACTGATTTCCTATGCAAAAGGTCCTTTTGAAAGGGGGGGGGGGGGGGGGTTCTTTTATTGCAAATGAATTCAGTGTTTTGTTTAGGGGGGCTGAGGGTGGTGAAGCCAGCATGACTTCTGCTCACACACTTTAATTCAGCTGATGCAGGTGCATGGCTAATTGCAGGTGTGGCACTGGCCAGCCTCCACCTCTCTGTATATCCTCGTCCACACACACACACACACACGCGCACACACACACGCACACAGAGACACGCATTCAGACACTTGGCTTTCCGTATAGACATTAGCCAGGTACTGAGAGAATAGATCGGCAAGCACCTCATTTGCATTTTGCCATTCAAACTCTGCTGTAAGTCTGAGAGAAACTGAAGGGCCCTATTCAGAAATGTTAATAGTCTAGTGGGTATCACAGTGTGGGAAAGCTAAGCACAAACTTTCTGTGTGAGGAAAATTTACAAAAGACTTACTGTGAACTGTTAGCTTATTGTCCCTGTAATAAATAATAGGAGGAAATTCGGTTCCTGAAGGACGGGCTGTAATATAGCAAACGTCAAGTCCAGCAGCAAATGTGGACGAGCAAATTCTATATTGGAAAGCTTTCATTTCCATTTTATCAGTTAAACAAGATTTTAACCACAGTCACTTTTCATCTTTACTCTTTTTAACGTTTCAGTTTTGTACTAAGCCATCATTTTTTCCCCCCTCTTGTAAATGTGATGTGAGAAATACCCCAAAAATGAGAGCGGGAGGGGGAAAAAAAACTTCTTAATGAAACCTCGCTCTCCAAATACCAAATGAGAGGAAATTACTCATCAAGTGATTATGAAACTGTTGGCATTATAGAAATCAGAGTGAAAGAATAGAGTCAGGAGGAAAGGAGGGAGGGGGTTGGCAATTTGTTCTCAATGGACAGCGGATGAAGAGGTGGCAAGTTAAAGTCTCCAATCTGAAGGGTCTCCTTGTAAAGCTAATTCCAGTTAATGGCCAGGGAACAAGGCTCCACTAGCCCGCTGTATCTGACATCCTGGCTCCAGGTAATCAGACTGACATTAATGCAGGCGCCAAAAGAGACACCTCGTCATCAGGAATTTTCCTCATTGGCACCGAAAATGCCAGGCTGCACACCTCTGACTGCGTGGCCCCCACATCTATTAACCTTATTGATTTGGAGCCCTGCTGAGCCCCTCCAGAGCTCCCGCCCCCCTGCTGCTGGACTGAAGTGGATCAATCCTACGCCGGGGGCCACAACTCGATAACAACTCGGTGCCAGAGACTACTGTTTACAACCTGAAATGAATACACACATAGATGCTGCGCTGTATGTTCACCGCTCATCTATGGGCACTTTTAAGATAGTTTACAAGTTTTATTAAGTCTAATATATATCTAAATGAAGTGACTGCAAGTATTCAGCCATGTCCAGTTATGTTATTTTAAATAGAGTTGAATAAGAATACCGAAATATGAAATTAAATATGGATATTTGTCAAAGGAGCAAATACAGTATATTAACCTCTCCTGCTATGACCAGAGTAGTCGAAACTATTCTGCTCATTGATTTTTCAGTGCAGTTAATTTACACTAACAAAGTGCCCTTCAGAGTAAATATTCTGCATCAAACACTTCAGGCAATCAGCGTACTCTGCCCCACAATCGTACACTTAAAGTTTAATCAATGCAAATTACATGTAACAAACCATTGGGACGATAGCTGTCGAAGCTCATCACTCTCACCGGTTTGTGCAGTGGAAGGCCATGTGACCACACAACTGTTTACTTGGTGCTTTTGTGTGTGTAAAAGTATTTTTGTTTGACGCTGCTCTTCGCTAGTAATTTAACACTATCTGTTGGTTTTTATAAAGTGATTCACACACATCAAATCAAGTTTGCTCTGCGACGAGCCAAGTTCCATTCCTTTTTGAAGTGGCGTCCCAAGAAAAAAGAGGCATCTGTAAAAACAACCCACTGTGTCTTTAAACTTTAAGCACATTCTTACGGACCAGCTGTAACAACTCCAGCAGTCCAACAACACTAGGAAGTCATTGATATCTATTGTAACACTATGGGACCTTTGGTTGGAGTCTACTATCAACATCATGACTGATGCTGTTTAAATTTCGCAACATTTCATCTTCTACGCCACTACAGCACGACAGAAGTGGCATCAGCGCCACTCGCATCTTCTGCAAATGTAAATAGCTGGTAATACTGTACCATTTACTGTGCCAGAGTGGGAAGCTCCATGTGGCAGTATAGCGCTGGATGCCTGGTAAGCCACTACAGGCTCTGTGTGATGGAAGCATAAGCATCAGTGTCGAACGGTTGGTCTCATCTGCGACTCATCATCAGCCAGTGGAGCCCAGCAGGGGGAAAAATGTACACCCAGGGCAAATCTGTAAACACCAATTTAATCTGCATGGAGAAAGTTACTGTCATCAGCTGTGACAGCAAAAGCCTCTGGGCCACACCAATGCGCAAAGAGTCACTCTTCTTTCCCCAATATCTCTGTCAAATGCAGACATTAAGCCATTATGGACGTCAAAAATCTGCCATTGAGAAGTTCTTTTCTCTCTGCCAGTCAAAGCTGCGGAGTGGATTCTACCGGGCCACAGTGTAAATGATGTGGATACCCTGCAGTTCTTTCTTTACATTAATTGCTGACAAATTGCTCTTGACCTTTGGAATTAGAATTAGAAAATGTTGCATTTATCACCATATAATTATTCATGTTTCACAAAATGATTTTCTTCTTTTGACAATTATAAGGCAAGCAGCAGTGAGGAAAATTTGCAACCCTTAATGGTCAGATCTTGTTGTAATTAATTTAGGGTCACACTCAGACTTAAGAAGATTTTCCACATATCTGTAGCTTTTTTAACTGACTGCGGTTGTAGTAGTCATGTTGTTTCTTGGCAGCAGTGCCAGACTAAAGCAAAGTCAACACCAGGGACGATGAACATTTAACAATAATGAGAATTACTAGCGGTCCCTCCCCTGTTTTTCATACCCTAACATCCTGATTTCATGGGTGACACTTAGGGACCCCCCAGGCTCTCTAATGTGCGCTTGGGGATCCATGTGGTAGTTATAGCCAAGGCTTTTTACAAACACAAGGATAAGTGTAGCAGTACAGAGGAAATGGGGAAATGTAGCATGTTCTTTGAATTTGATTCAATGCAAATCTCATGCCAGCCGAATTTAAAAGCACTTTCTGTAGCTGAACAGTTGTTTACACATAACTAAAGTCACCATGTGTCTGGATTTTCTTCATGTCCTTCCAGTGTTTGCATTCTGTAGCTGATTATCAATGCAAACCTCAAACTGTCAATGTGACCACTTCATGCTAGCAGTTCTTTTACCACCAGTAGAAACTGATGTTACTGGACTGGTGGCCTAGCATCCACGGTCTGCGATCTGTCAATCCCATTTGGGGTCACCGTGTTTGCAATGGCAGGGACTTACACGGTTCAGCTGGCTTGGGCCCAAAGAAGGGAAGGGGGCAGGCCGAGCGGGCTATCGCACTGCCCCCTGGGGCGGCTCCTGACAGACTAGGAACATCAGGACAGATTTGGGAAGGCAATGTCGACGGGGGAGCATGGGAGGGTCCGGCAGCGAGGGAGCAACCCTGCAGCAGGGCAGCTTCCCAGAATTCATTACTCAAAGCTAATTTACAAACAAGGGGAAAATGTGGCTACAGGACAGGCTTCAGCTTGTGGCCTGCTGCTATTAGTCTCGTTTACATGACATCTCAATCCTAATTTTCCTTGGCCAGCTTGTGGTAAAGTATTTGAAACTTCCATATGGGTTGATGGAGTTGAAACGGGGATCACTTATTTCTTTAACACTGCCCTGTGTACTTTTGCCTGCACTAAGGAGCAGTGGATGTGGGAGCCCACTGAGTAAATCCTGTACAGTATCTGACCTTAAAAGATAGTCTACTCATAAACGTGCATATAAAGTAGGTGATTTGATTTACCTTACACTGTGTATATTTTCTATCTAATCAAATTGCGGTCCTGCAGGTCCTTGATTCACTTTAAAGATGCAAGAGGTTAGGGAACGTCTCCAGGAGAGCCACATATTGCATCACCCCAGCTGCTTTAACCCATTTACTTCATATCACCAAGCCAAGGCCAGGGATTCCAGCACCGGAGTGGTTTTACGTAGCGCTGGGCTAAAATAATTAGACGACACCTTCAATTGTCTCGTCACCCACTTTAACCAAGACATTCACAGCCGCTAATTGAATGAGTTAAAAGGAAGGAAAGCCGAAACAATTCCAGTAACTCGTAAATCTTCCATAAACGTTATTTGTTGGGGGGAAAACGGTGAATCCCATGCTGTTAAATTCCCGAGGCCTGCTGTTGTCGATTAAAAGGACAATCAGCTGGACACCCCGTCCTACTGTGTAATGGTCAGTGGCCAGGCCAGCGACCCCTGCTGCATTGAGTAAATTAACACTGGGCAGGACATTCTCTGTTGTTTTAAATCCCTATACAAATACATAGGCAACAACCTTGGGAGGCCAAATGTCAACACAGACCCAAAAAGAAATACTGTTTGGGAAGCCATCATGTATGTAAACACTAGCCATGAAGCTATTCTACTTATTTTCCTGACTAGCTGTTGATTGGATGCTAACTGAGAGTATGTTGTCAGGGATGGTAGAGGAATAAAGTGGCGTCTAATTGAATATTTGCTGTTGCTGTAATGCACAGTTGCATTTAAAAGCTATAAAAAGCTATGTCTTTTAAGGAGATGGCACTCAATACAACCCCAAAATTGGAGAAGATGACCTTTAAAATGTTAATAGATGGTCCTAGTATTCATGCTGTAACCTACAAAGAAATTGAATTACACAGGGATAAAGCATAATTAGATACTATTTAAAAAAGGAGATAGTCTAATTATTGGTGAAGCAGCTTAAGTTGCTTTGCTCCTTAATTGAAGTACATCATGAATGCAGTGCGAATCTGTCCTGGCATGTTCAAACCAAATCTAAATCTTAATTAAATTTTGTGTAAAAGAAAGTGTTAGAGAGGAGACTTAATCCATTTAAAGGGGGATGGTGAAGGGCTATTAGAAGGTGTTAATTCGTTAATCAGAACTTTGTGTGGCTATCCTTTACTATATTGAAGTCTGCAATATATTTGAACCACACAGTGGGAGGTGTATACAAACAGCCTCTAGCCATTGTGGATGTGTAGGTGCTCTGCCAGGAAATTAGAAAAAGGCATTGAGTGAAGTCAGAGGAAAAAAAGCTCACGATGGTGTAATATTCTCTTTTTCATGTGTTTTCCCCATTTTCCATCATGTTGTCCTATTATGCCACTCTGTTGATATTTCCTATTGAAATGGGATCATCCTCAAACAAGTACCTAAGACAGGTAAGCCATGAGTGGCCATGCTAACAAAGGCTCCACAGGGGTCAAGTTTCTGTGTAAAGCCTTGTTAATGACATCATAATGGATGGAGGACTATGGTCTAACTACTGACTACAACTTCAAAGTAGGTGGGAGATGGAGAGAGAAAAGAAGCTTAGAAGATGAGGAGACCTTTCTATGACCACGTCCTCTAATAGAAACACCATCCATCCTCATGACGCAGCATGGCCTCTTGGTCTCAAAGCCTCTAACTGCAACACAAATATATGCACAGAAATGCACAACAAAGCCAATTGCTTTTAAGCCTGCAATTGAGTTTTCTAGTCCTAATACAGCTGCTGAAGAAGCAGTGTGCTATTCATGATGCTTTACTGCCAAAAAAGAAAAGTTGAGGACACATCCTTGACAAAATCCTCTTTTCAGACATAATCCACCTAGCACCATTTTATTTGAGGAGTGGAGTGTGTAACATCTGATCTTATCCCGACAGCTATTCAGCACTATGTAGTGCTGGGTTGATTATGTTCCTGGTACACACAGGACCCTTTCACTCCGTAGTGCCTTCCCATCACACCTGGGATAATAAAGAGGATTTAAACAGGTCTGAATAGGTTAACCAGGTGTTGAAACAAATAATGGTTTAAAATTGTAATTAACATGGCTTGAATAGAGCATTGCTCTTGGTAAAGGTCTCCTCTGTTGAATGACTTTGGTATGCAAGGGAACACAAGACTGAAAGGGCCCCGTCTTTGTCACTGGAGAGAATAAGGAACTAATGGGGAATTAAGATCTTTAGAGCCCGTGTGCTTCTGTTATATGGCTTTTCCCCTTTTCTTCAAGGATGTAATGCCACAGTTCATAGTCCTGCCCAGCGAATTAGTTGCACTTCCCATAAATGTTTAACTGCTGCAAGTGTGCTATGGTAAAATGTAACCTAATTAAAAGAGCATGTGCTCGCTTACGACCACAGTTATTCCAGAAAACCACAAAAGACAAGAAAACAAAGACGAAGTAATGTATCCAACACAAACATAACATGTAATGTTATTTTTTGGTTTTTATTAAAAGCAGCTTCTAATATTCTGCATTAAATATTGTCATTATCTATAAATACAGGCATGGTATACAGTATGACATTTTCAACCCTTGTCTAACACTTATACATGGAAAGCATTAGCATTTAAATGGCCTTCTATTCTTAATGTGGGCATTTCATTATAAGCCTCTGTGGTCAAAAACACATGCTGTCTCTGTAGCTGACATAGATTAAGAGCACAGACACTGTAGAGGTTTAGAACAAGAGGTTAGCATGCAGTCGTAATTTTGAGAATTCATTTTCTTACAGCAGTGAGAAAAATCTTTCTTTTGTGTGTGTGTCCAACATTGTGGTGTATAATTGGAGTAAGGTACGTCCACGACATTAGAAACTCACATTTTCATCTCAGCTGCAAGTAAGTCAAAGCCAAAGGGTCACATTCTGCAAAGTTTCCAAACATCAGCCGTAGAACTTCCACACGGTTCTTCATTTCCTCTGAGTGTTTTGAAGCCCCCCACGGAGAAGGTCCTAATCTTGACGCATCAAGCAATGAACAGAGAAAAAAGGCTGATTGCAAGTGATTGACAGGCCATGCGGTTACCACAGTAACTCCTTTTTGGCTTTTTATGGAAGTCCAATTCATCATCAGAATTAGATGACTCTAAAGGGGCCTATTATCATAAGGGTGCACATGTGAGTGCCGCAATCGACTACCTGTGAATTGATCGAACTGTCTGAGTCAAGCACTCAACATGTGTGTTAAAAAGTGTGAGGAGACTGTCAGATTTTCAGATATTGTGGGCCGTATTTTACTTTTGCTTGGTTGCTTTGTGTTATATTGCTCTTTTACAACCACTGCTGAATATGTGGTGTTTTACTTTTAGGTCCATTCTGTCATTTTATAGGATTATGGATTACTTGCTTAGAATAGTTTTTCAACAGGAGTCCAGTGATGAATGGGCAGTTTCACATGCAGATGCAGATCATGTCACTGAACTATTAGTGCAAGAAAGAAAGGGAGGAGAAAGCATAGATAAAAACAACTCGTACATGTAATGTTTTATGTGCAATGGCACTTCCACAAGAAAATCTGCTTTACTACCAAAATGAAAGTTTTGATGACATAACAGGAAAAACAGCCATTTCACCCCTGCAGAGGAATGAGTAATGAGCAAACGTAACCAAGCTCTGTCTCTTCATCTCTCCCCTTCTCTCTCTCTCTCTCTCTCTCTCTCTCTCTTTCTCTCTGTCTCTCACACACACAAACAAAAATACCAAATGGTGTTGTTGGCACAGTGAAATATAAATATATAGGAATGTTGTCTTCATCTGTTTCCGGATGGCTAACGTACGACTTTATTAACTTGTGGCTGTTGTTTAGAAGTGCCTTTGCACGGGATTTACCATTACATTTACGCACACACAAGCTCACCAGAAATTGAACTGAGTGGTATCCCATGATTTGGATAAACATCATTTTATGAGTTTGTTGATCTGCAAATAAATGTGGAAGTAGGAAATCTCTAAATGTTTTTTTTTTTTTTTAATACAACTCGTATGGACACAGATTTTCAGCGGTGTGTGTTTATGTGCCGGTGTTTGCATGGTCAGGAAGCAGGCCAAAGCAAGCGCCAGCATCAGCGTCAGTGCTGTGTAGCGTCAGTGTGTCAGAGGCAGCGGGGGCCGTTGCACCCATGCAGGCTTCCCATCAGCGCAGGGATGGAGCTGAGTCGGCCAGACAGCACCGCGGCACACTCCAAACTTACTTAGTGTAATTAAAGTTGAGAAAGGTTAAAGTTTGACAGTGAGATGAGACGAAGGGTTCTTTCTCCCAGGCAAGAGACAATATAGGGTACCTCGTCAAACCGGCTAACCGGTGAAGCCCCTGACCCTCCTGGAAAGCAGGGGAGACACAGTGGAAATGCAGACACACATCCAGTATCATGATTAGGTGCTAGGCCTTGAGAGGAGGGGACAATTGTGTGTACATGTAATTAAATTGGCCAACCTTTTGTGGCACTGCTATTCAGGCAGATCCAGGAACATCCACCCGGAAGAAGGAGTGTGTAATAGTCTGTGATCCGTGTCTGGAAGGAGTGTGTGGATATGCTGAGGATTTAATCCTTAGAACAAACACAACAAGATGTAGTGTCAACTCTAGAGATGCAGGGAATTTAATGGCTTGAGAATGCCCCAGATTGGCTTGTCAGCAATTCACAAGAGTCAAGGTTTGAGTCTAAAGGTAAAATAGTGTGAGCCTGCCTATAGTGTTATGTTATTTGTTAGTGAAATGGCCTTTATTTGATGAAGTGGCTGGATAAAAAATATGTTTTTGTTTGATGTGGCAGCCACAGGAAGTTAAATGAAGAGCAGTTTGTGGTTTTCAGTAATAGCTTGCAATTGAACCTTTTTAAAGGTGGTCAATGGCTGTCTTTAGAGATATGTTTCACCATTTAATGTCGCTCCACAAAAGAACAAGGAAATGGCCATCTGTAAAGGCCACAGGAAAACAGAAAGGAAAAATATAAGCCCTAACATATCAGGTCTTATGACGTACTTTCTGTATTCTACCACAAAAAATAATTTAAGGACAAGAAAAGATGGATAGAAATGATTTATATTACAAAGGTCAACTGTAATAAATATGTATTACTACCATTTACTTATCCTTACATACATTCTTTTTATAAACTAAACGTTTAGTCTTTGTGTCTTTTCTTTTCCTTCTGCTATATCCCTGACATGTAAAAGCAGGCCTATATACCTATACCAATAAAAAATTTAAAAGAAGTAGATTACCCTTTTAGGAAATCTTACCATTATAGTTTTTATATAAATTATTTATTTAGTCATTATGTGCTTCCCTTTCGTGCCCCTGTTAACATGCACATATAAAAAAGAAAATCACACTTGTGCACATACTACAGTATATGTATACATATGCTCACTCACACACAGAAGTATAAGCACATGTTTATAACACATGTGCGTGCGTGCGTGCACATTCAAACACAGGGACCATATTTGCATACACACACACACACTCGAATGCAGACGTGGCAGGAACAATTGCCACTTTGCGGGCAGGATCTCCGCTCTTTCAGCTTGAAGAGATGAAACACATGTCCCAGGCTTTGTGGATGTCAGGAGCCCATACAGGAAGCCCACCGTGTGTTGTTGATGTGTCACTTGCACCCTCTCCCCTCTTGGTGTGGTGAAACCCACTTTCTGTAAATGATAGACCCCTTTGTCTACCATTAAAAGGACTCCTTTACTCTCCGCCATTCTCGAATGGGTCTTGGCAGCTGTCATGCAAAACCAGTGAATATCATCAGAAATGAATTCATCCAATCTATAAGTAATTACATTTTTTTTCCCTTAGATTTCCCTCTCTGCTGACCCCCTCCATCTCACACCCCATCATAATTATTGCTCCTAGCAACAACCTATGGCTCCCCACAAAACAAATAAACAGCATCACCTCAAATCATTTGTAAAGTGTGCAGAGATGCTTAATAGAAACATCATTAAAATCATACATTTATTATGCAGACGCTGATGGAGTTAGTTATGTCTGTCCAAATGTCTGCATTACAAATGCCTCACTTGATTAACTGTCAAATTTGATTACAGATGGATTATATATTTAACAGCTGCAGGTAGACCACATCCCGGTGCTTTCCTTTTATGTTTTCTGGTCAGTCATTAGCATACAATTTGCAAGCACATATATGGGTTGTGTGTGTGCGTGTGTGCGTGTGTGTGTGTGCGTCAGTGTGTACATATTACATAGTTAAGTTGAATTACCATGTGGACTGAAATAATTGTTGGTAAAAATGGGTATAGGGGTTATGGTTATAAAGTTACTGAATGCTGATTGTCATTTTTAAAGTTAAAGCTTCAGTTGATCCATTTTGGCGTGAAAAAAAAAGAAAAGCTCACTGCCCAATCCTGCACACACACTCTGATCTCCAGCAGGTATGAACGTGTAATGTGCTAGCTCACACCTTTTTTAAAACGAAGAGGTAATGGGCATTTCTTTTTGATGTCTTGTCCTTTAACTTTTTAGTCTGGTGGTTTTTTTTTTTTTTTTTAATCCAGTTCAGATTAAAACTCCCCTGTTCAGACACTCAAGCGCTGCCATATAAAGCTCCTAATCTTTGGTTCCCAACCGCAGAAAATCCTATTAAGATCACCTTCCGTTTAACACACACATTGTTACAAAATGCAAAATATGCAGCTTCAGTGGTACACTTTTAATTGAGGGTAAAGTGCCCCCGGTAGATGGATATTGCACTGTATGCAAAAATCATTTGAGTAATTTCGAGAATGTCTGTCAAGAAGAACCTTCAAACCACAGATTCTCTCCTGGGAGGGGGGGGCTCCCTCGGGGCTGAGCCACGGGTGGGGGGCACAGGGGTTCCTTGGGGTATCATTGGGTGTCTCACAAGAGGTGTCAGCTTGGGAGGATTTGACTGATTAGGTAATATTCCTGCATGTTCTCGTGTAAGCAACATTCTGAGAACTCATTTCCAGGCGCCTATCCCCCTGTAATTCTTGTCCTCGCCGTCACTCTTTCACAGCAACTTTCATCTCTTAACATGGCAACTCAGTGCTTAAAGAGCTGCCTGTGACAACAACCTTGATGGCAGTGGCAGGCGTCAGCTTTCTATCGCAAAGCCACTTACCCAAGAGGGCGGATATGGTGACGCTTAAATTGCCCTCACGTCTGCCATAGCAACCACATGGCGACATGGGAAAATAGTGTCTAGGCAGAGGTTTGCTAGCATTCATCATCATAACCTCCTGTCCCGCAGAAATGACCTCGTAAATGCATCCGGCTCATCGACTAATGAGAGGTTGCTAACCTGTTGTTACTGACTGTAATGTCAGTTTCCAGGAGTTAAAGGGGGGGGGGGGGGGAAGATAGTTTCCAAGATGACCTGTGATTATTCCAATGAAAGCTGATGGTGAAGATGTCTAAAAATGGAATAAAACTAAATGCACCAAAACAATACCTTCTAACAGGCACAGAGCCCAGCAGTTACACAAATGAATGCGAAAATGACCACTTTATAGAACATAAAAGCATGTCGGTTCACTTGAAAGCCTCTGAGGACATCTGACAGCCTTTTGATGTACAGTATAGCCTCATAGCAAAGCATTCTTGACTCCTCAGATAAATATGGATTGAAAGATTAAACATGGCCCCTCATTTGAAATCCTCACATTGCACTTTGCTTTGCTGCATTATTAAGACACAATTACCCGCCACATCTTATATTCACTGCTAAATAAAGCTCCTCGCACCTTTCAGTACCTGCAACCCAGCGCAAATTACTGTAGATGATGTCTGCGCCTGTGTGTGTATATATAATTCTGTCTGATTTATACAAGGGTAATTGAACAGTAATCATATTAGTAGATTATCTTTTGTAAGGAATGAAAACGGTCTTAGACATAGCACGTAAAGCACTTGGCTGTAGACATGGATATTATGGGGGATGGGAGGTAGTTAAGCTTTTTTTTTTTAAAGCATAAGAGCTTTGGTGAGAATAGATGAGCCTTTTATTTTTTTATGATTTGAGATTCATGGATTTCAAGAGACGCTAAACCCAATTTCTGGACCCCTCTTTCAAATAAGCATGTGTTGATATAAACAGGACGGTGGTCAGCCATCTGTTTTAAAGATAAACGTGTGATCAAAGGGCATAACAAAACGTGTAAGGGCCTTTTCCCCCATCCTCCCCAACCACCTCCTCCTCTTCTTTTTTTTTTTTTTTTTCTTGGAGGAGAGTTTAAAGAATGTGGAGCGGTTTCCAGGGGATACGAATGAAAAGCTTTCGGAAATGTGGGGAGGAATTGAGCTGAAGGGGCAGCTTCTGAGAGAAATTCCCCCGTAGCTTTTGGAGCCATGTGAGGAATCACCAGGGTTCTTCTTATCACACAAAGGAAGGGAAAGATGTGGTAATATTCAGTTACGGTGCTCCCCAGTCCTCCTTTAATGAATGTTGTTTATTAATAAAAGAGACGGCAACACACTGGCGCCCTAAGTCGACCTTTAACCCCTACTGTGTCCCCTAAAATTGCTATTATTGTTGCTAGTATTTGCCGTTTCACTCTCTGACGGCTTAACTTTTGGCTCATGTAGCCTGTTTAAAAAGCAAATATACACTGTACATTTATAAAAAGAATATAGACCATTAATACTGCACCGTATGGAACTTCTATCTTTACTGGCATTGGCTGAATTGTAGTTTATCTTTTTGCATCTTTAAATAGAACTTTTAAAAAATAATGTCACAATTAGGCAAAACTGAACTAGAGCTGCAACAATTAGTTTATTTTTGGATATTTTATTCTTTCTATCACTTTTCAAGCAAAAGAAAGCAAAACTTGCTGCTCTTCCATGTCTTAACTTCATTGTAAACTGAAAACGTTTGAATATTTGGTCAGACAGAACAAGATATTTGATTACCAGTGGACTTTCTGAATCAAGAAAATTCCAAAACAGATGAATCTTTGTAATAAAACCTAAAACCTAAAAAGCATAAATGCAAAGTTTTATATGTTTGCACATTAACATGAACAAAATCCCTAAAGAAACAGGAGATTCTCCATTTGTTTTGTCAACCTAAAACTTATACACTTCCTCTCTGATGCTGGAGGTTTTTCAAAGCCAAGTTCTCGGTAACAGACGAACGAGTAAAGGTGGAGAGCTGGAGAGTCTTTCGCCTCCAGCGTTTCACCCAGCCACTACAGTAGGAGTCTGCCTGCCTCTTGACCCTCTTAGACACAAAGGATTAAAGAGGGGAGAGACATCTGACAGAACACACGCCAGCCACACTCAGCCTTGGCTTGGATTTCTTAACATATACACACAAGACACACATGCGCACAGAGCTTTGTATTAGGACTGCAGATGTCCACAATATGGACTAAACCTACATCTCATTTAAACCTGTGGATTATAAATCAATTCAGATGCTTTTTATTCTCTCTCTTTAAACATTTCTGCATGATTTGTGGAAAACGTGTGCTCACTAGAGTTTGTATTGGCATGGTTGATGTAAAGAGCTATGATTGCATAAGGTGACCAGTGTTCGCAGTCACCTTACCAACCAATCAGTCTAAAAGGAACATGCTGCACCGTTGTTACAGGAAAAACGTATTTTCTTATAGTTTTGGCACATCATCCTGAATATATATATATCTAAAACAGGAAGTCCTCAGCCTGTGATCTTCTCATTATTGGTATGTTGATCATTTTTACCCGACTGCCCTCATTAAGTCTGACAAGTCACGCAGTGATTAAAAATTGGAATGCTGCAACAACAGTGTAAGCATTAGGATCAGTGACTGCCTTAACTCCCAGTGACAAGGAAAGCCTGGCCAACGACTCCTCTCCAGTCAGTGGGAAATCTTCAGCCTGGCTGCCTTCTGCCGATTCAAAGCGACAGCTCCTGAGAGTGTAAGCGAGACCGCAAGTCCAGCAAGGGCTTCTGGGGTGGGGGTTGGTTTTTCCACTTCTTGCCTCTATTATTATCTGGGTTTAATCAACTACGATACAAAGGTGAAAAGACTTTGCACAAGCGAGCACTGCAGCAAAGCTACTTGCTCCGAAGCGTTGCTACCACCTTGCACGGAAAGCACTGTATGAATGCCTACACCATATGCTGTTATTGCACTCGGCGCCACAACAAATATTCAGGCCGACAGTTGCGAAGACACCGAGCCAGCTTTGGTGTATCGTCGCTTCCTCACTGCAAGAGTAAGTGAGAAAACACGGCATTGAGAGAACGGAAAAGATCTGTTTGCATGATCATCGTCCAAGTTCAAGGACTCTAATCAATCATTTCTGAAGGCGACTTCACAAGTCGGACAACGAGCTGAAGTTTCAGCGCAACACAAATAGACAACGAAAAAAGCCAGAAAAGTCACAAAGTTAAAAAAATATATATCTCAAGTATTCTTATGCGTCGCTGCTTGTTCACAACAGGTCTATGTAACAGTGTCACACACAAAACATTGATCGTTTCCAGTCCAGTGTGGTCTCGCTCAGTCTGTGGGCAAAGGTGATAGATTGTTGGTAAAGAGCCAGTGGATAACAACGTCTCCACCCATATGCTTGCGATGGCAGGAAGCGACTGGGCGAAAGGCACAACACGTGCCAGCCAGGCTTTGGCCTGCCACCAGACCCTGTCATCACCCTTACCTGCTGGGAGGAGAAGGCTGCATGCAACTATTAAAATCCAGGAGCTGGAGTCCTGAACCACAAAACAGATTTCTTTAAAGAAAAAGACACGGGTTTAGATATTTGGACAGAAACAGGGCAAAAAAACTGTTTTAAAGGATGTCATCATTCTTTTCTTGACCATATCAAAGTGAGCTGAGTTTGTCTTATTGGTAGAAGTCGGCATTTTCTGTTTGTCACCTGGTCATAACTGAAGCTATAGTCTCATTTCACAGCCATTTACAGACATTACACATGTAAACAAAGTTTTAACAGCATCAATTTAAACAGCATTTTAATAACTAATCTACTTTTATCCTTCTAACTTAACATTTGTATTTTGTTCTTGTCTAAGAACACGCAATAAAAGGTTGTTTGATGGTGAGTTTACTATATTTTCTTTAAGGGGTTTTTGACCACTAGTAGTGCTATAGAGCAATGATTTTACAAGTTTATCCTGGTATATTGGCATGACCAACAATGTGCCCGCAAACGAGGAAGAAGACTGCTAGCAAATACACATGGATATGAACAATGCAGGGTTTAAAATATTCAGAAAGCAATTTGCAGTGTTTTATGAGGATGGAAATACATTGAGCAGATTTGTTGACCCCACAATGCATTCTGGTAAGAAACACTGAATGTAATCAAACTTGTTTGTTTAAAAGAATTCCACTCCAGGACCTTTTTAAATTATTAAACCAATTGTATCTTTAAAATGGACACACCACAAAAACAAGAACTCAGTGCATTCAGTTATTTTTCAAACAAGGCCGGTGGATTGTGTGGATCTACAAAAAAAAGAAGAAAAACACGACCAAATTTAAGGGGCTTATTTATAATAATTATCTTGTGAGTTTGAAAATCAAATTCAGTCTAGGATAGAAAACTGGGCTGAGGAAGGGAGACTTTAAAAGCTGAGATATTTTAGTGCAAATACTCAAAACAGCAGCTGATGGCAGCGTGGCTTTCTCGCGCTAAAGGACCAGATAAAAACAGGGTGCCAATCTGTATCTAACACTTCAGTCAGTCACTGCCCTTCTTACGGTGACAGACACCAATTAATGATTAAATCGCAGCGCAGGGATCTATTAAAACAGCACTTGACTCGAAAAACAGAGAGGAGGCAGGGAGTGAAATAAAAGGCATATCTACTTATGAGAACAGAGATGAAGACATCTCTAAACAGTTGCACGACAGCAGTGAATAATGGATAGCCTCATACTTCAGTATCATGTTTTATGTTCTTAATGAATAGTACTTGCTAAGCATAGTGGCTTGAAGTTCACTGCCAACTCCTAGGAGACATTTTTGCATTCTTATTTCTCTGTCAACGTTTTTAATTATATGTTGGCAGGGCTTAAGATCTCATTAAATTTGAGAGTATCATTTGGATGCTTGAAAGACAGCTTAGTGTCACTCAGTGCTATGGTGATGGATATAAGAAATCCTATGCTTTCCTAATCCCGTGATGTTAAATTCATTTTCCAAACCTGCAAATAAATCGCTAAAGACAACCCTCTGAAATGTGTAATAGCAGATGTCACAGCATTCACAGACAAGTTGGAATACCCTTATTTCACAAGTGTCAGATAACGACCGAGAGAAGTCAAAGAGAGAGAGAGAATAAGGAGGAAACAGATTGTCACCCTGTGTCCTCCAAAGACGGATACACTCAGTTGTACATCACCACTGCCAGCATGTCTTGCAACAGTCAGCCGGCATTTGGTTTGCTTGGTGGTATGAAATCATATTGATACTCTTTTTCTGTCCATGGTCAGCTGACCTCTTATCTGTGGCTCATTTTTAGCACAAACCTGAAATACTGCTGCTACTTTTAGCCTGAATGTAATTAGAGCTTCAGTTATATATTTTTCATCCTCTGCCATCCTCTGTGTTAGACCCACAAACTGCCAAACCAGACCCAGGTGATCTGGATTCCTTCTATGGACGCACTCCTGTGGGAATGTGCCACATTTAGAACATGTAATTATGTCTTTAAGGCAACTGATTTGTACATACTGACATAGTATATACCAGAAGCAGGAGTTTCGACATTGCTAAGATTAGGCCAGACCCAGTCATCATCTCTGCTTGAGGCTAGCCGTGCGAGGCCACAGTAGCCGTTATTAGCGTAACACACCTGAATCTGTCGGCGGCCGAGTTGCATTGTGAGTAATGTATAGGTGCCAGATTTTGACAATTACTTTGTTAAAAAAATCTTTAAATTATCCTACGATCGAATCCTACAACAAGCTTCCGAACTAGTTGTGATGTCACAAAAACGTGCCTGCACATACATCATTCTTCATGGTGAAGGCCAAACATCTATAGTAACTATAAGCAAAACACAGTTTTGAGTGGAAGGAGATTGTAAGTCTTCTCTTCTCTCTTTGGCCAGACCTGCAGTGTAGATGCTGTAAATATGCTGTGCAGCTCCACTGATGTAAAAATAAAAACACTCTGCTAAATAGCTTCAGATGCCTTTTTTCGTGCTTGATTGCTGCTTGGTCAACCTTACACCAATGCTCTTCAGTTGTTTCTATTTTTCTGGAAAAACAATGAATTCCTCCACTGGTGTGCCAGAATCCTTGAACGGACATCTCAGAACATAATCCATTTGTTAAATTGAATGAAAGAAGCAGAGAGAGAGAGAGAGAGAGAGAGAGAGAGACCTGTGCTTGAAGAGTACACAGCAATTAAAAAAATCTAACCTGAGTCCCAGCATCTGTCCACTTGCATTTGAACATTTCCGGGTTTCCTAATCAGCGAACGGAATAAGATTAAGGGATTGTACTCATTGAGCCAAGCTCAGTGTTCACTTTGAAACGAATGAAGACTCAACAGGTAATTACTCCACCTTCTATTGACACTGGACATTGATTTTTATTCCACTCGCCAGACTGGAGTAAGATAACTGAGTTTTCAATGAGTCTTGTTTGGGAACATTGATCACTGGGGACAGCATTTTGGTATACAAAACAAGGCACTCATTCTGAGGCTGCTGTCAATATCTAAGATGAATATTAATATAAAAATAGACTCCTGAGAAATCATGCATTTTTACCCTATGTTTTCATTTTATAAACCTCCAACAGGTCCAGAAGTAGCAAGAGGGGGTAGAGTGATTACATAATGACTTTGACATGCTAATCAAAATGTGCTGTAATTACTGTAGTTTTCCATTTTCCACTTAATAACTTCATTTTACAGTAAGTTACATATACTACGCCTAAAAAACAGAGTAGAAGTTTTGTAAAGTCCCGTTATTTTTATGTGTACAATTTTTGGTTTTAGATTTCTTTTGTGTTTTTTTGGCACACTGTTTTGCAGCCAAACCCATCAAGACACGATATCACATCAGCACAACCAAGGTGCGGCTCAGTTCCTGCAGCTAATATTATTTTCCAGGAAAGCTTTCACACCCATTAAAATTGACTTAGGACAAGTGGAGAAATGACTGATGACAGACAAGATATTTCTTATTTTGTCAATGGAATAACATAATGCTCAGATCACCAGAGTGAACACTGGTCCTGAAAGGTTCCTTTGTGGGTTCTTTTAATTTCAGATTTTAGGTTTGCGTGACTTTCGCTTTTCCTTTTAATGATAAGAAACTACCACATTAAATTTAGACCCATGTAAGCTAAGAAATTATGAGAGTGAAACCTTGTTATACCCAATTGATGCCCATCTGACACTAAATATACTAGAATAGATAAAGTGTTGCTTCAGTAACAGTCGCAAACCACACCATCCCTCTTCTCAATGAGACTTTGGTGTAGTATCCATTTGGAAATAAATAATGATCCCCTGCTGTTTGTTTGTATTTTCCAACAGTCCTACATACCTAAGAGTGTTTTCTCTCAAACTCGAAAATTAGATCAAAACAATATAAAACACACAATCCCAGAGCCAGTGGTCCAGAAATCCAATAACATGTTTTTTCTCATTCCAGCATTAATGAAGTTCATTCGTAACAGTTTAGTCTAATTCGTACAAATTGAAAGATGGGCTTTGCATTAGCAGCAGTGAACAAGTACAATGACAACTTCATTACCATAAGTAGAACGTGCATCATAAAAATCGTATTAAAAATTGCTCCCTAAATTGCCAAATTAGTTTCTTTATGGGGTAATTTCTACAGTACATTCAGTAATAGAATATTTTCTTTACCCTCCAGTGCATATTAAACTCACTTATCTTCCCCTATAAACTCTAGACGTTGTGAATTTAATGATGAAATAGGGAAAGTTGCCCATTTTCTTTCCATGCAAATTTATTTACAATACAAAACTGACACTGGCAAATGCTTTAGAGATGCAAATAGCCATTTAGGATATTGTCACAACATAGTCTTTTATTTCTTCTTAAAACGCCTATAAAGTAAGTGAAACATCTTCGACACAGCAATGACTGATAAAGGATGGAAAGGGTGTAGCATGCAGCTCCGTGGCTTAAAGGATAGGTCAGGCTTGGATGGATGAGGCTGGAAGTCAAAGAACGCCAATAAATGAGTGATAAATTATTCAACTCTGATTAGAAATATTGCTATTTTTCAGCGTTGTCAGTGGAATAAAGGCATCAGCACAATGGACTAGTTACTGCCTTTTTCATAATTGAGAGTAGACCTTCTAGCTGTGCCCCACAGCTTATCATTAATCAAGCTGAATGAAGCAGAGGCAGTGTGACAGGTCTGGACAGCGTTGGATGGGGAAGGCGCTTTTTCAGGTAGCAGGGCGAACCTGAGTCATTCATCCACTACTCAAGCACATAACCGTTTCCTGCCAGCGTAGATTTTATATACTTGTTCCCTTATCATTGTTAATTGATTGTGTAGTTTCACTTGTGTTTGGATGTTAGGGAGAACGAACATTATGCTGTCTTTTAAATGGATGAAGGACCAAATGTATTGCTTTTCAGAGTCCCTTTTGGGTCCATTGTTGGACCGGTTTGTTTTGTTCGCTACCAGCCATCAAATCCTTGCTGCTATCAAGACTGCTGAGTCTCCGGACACATTGACTTTTTATCTCAGCAGCTGGAGACAACACAAAATCAGGAACTCCTTATGTTTTGATTAAAAACCCTAAAATGTTAGTTTTAGTTTAACTTTTGAACCATGAAGTAATAGAAACCCAGTAAATCTTCAAGTTGACAGTGTCAGGCTATACTAACTGGTTTGTGACAAAAAAATCAATAGGCTGGCAGAGAGGCAAAACCCATTATTGTTGAGAAAGATGTTAATTAATTATGTCATTTAATTGGATTTAGGCAGGTGCACAATGAACACCTCAGCCAGGGTGGTCAATGGTGGGAAAGGCCTCAGCGTCACTCCTCTCTTTTTCTATTAGGAACCAGCATGCCCCCTGTCTCCTGGAATTGCTGTGCTCTTTATTGATTAATGACCCTAATTTATAATCGAGAAGAAGGCTGTGAGTTGTGCTAAATGTCCTATTAATCAACTTTCAACATCAAGTTATGAGGATCTGCGTTGAAAATGCCACCAGGAATGCAGGAGACCAAGTGGCTGTTTTCCCTCGGCTCCTGTGGCAAGAAGTCCAAGGTCCTGATTTTAACGGGAGTTAAGAGTCTTTCATTGCTCTAATACCTCCTGTCCCCGTATGACAAATGCCTTTGTGAGAAACTGAACATAATTCCTTTTGATGGAGTGACCACCATGTTCTTGCCACAATTCACAGTCAAGCCAACTAGAATAATGAAACACCCGTCCACACCCTTGAAGACCATCTATTCATTTCAGAATAGGAGTGGAAAAATGCCTGCAGCTCCAAATATATCACAGATAAATCAACAATATTATATTAATCTGAAAACTGATGAGAGGTTAAAGAACTGGAGGCAAGGCTACAATGAATTTCAACTCTCGCAGGTCTGTACAAGGCTATTATTTCCCATTGAATGGAGACATTTATGACACTTTAAATCCAGCTCAGTAAAAACTACAATTGATCATAATTTACAAATGCATTGCCTAACATCCTACAGCTTACTCCAAATGCATTTGAACACTTTGAATGTACTCTAGTCCTTTTTTCCGCAGCTGTGTTATGATGTATTAAAATGCTATGAGAAGGATTTTACAATTAACCTCTTAAGCAGGCTGGAACTATCAGGGGGTACCACTTAAACTGTCCTAATTCAACTGTAAAGGTTATTACTCTAGAAATCACCACAATTCGTAGACATGCTATTTTAGAAGGAATTCATTTTTTGTATTACCTTGTTACCTGTGTTAAGGTAGAAGTTAAGTATAAGACTTTTTTGAGCAAAAGTATTGCTTTTTGTTTCAACGTTCATCCAACTTTAACATAAAACTCCTTTTTATTTGCATTTTTACACTTCATTTTACTACAGTTTATATAAAATACCAAACTTTGAATGTACCTTTGCCCAGTTAAACTTGTGATCCCGTACTGCCTTTATGATGTACTGTTACAGCTGCAGTCATTCTGAGGCAAAAACCCATTTGACTCTTAAAACTCAAAAGTCATAGGAGTGTGAAATCAGTTACCAGTCATTACAAGTTTTACATCTACAGTTGCTTTGAGAGTTGTTCACTGGCATAAATATTCATTGGACTGTCCCAGACTTTTGAAGAAAAATACATGAATTCTTTGAGTCTTTATTTCTACAAGCCAAGAAGCTAATATTAGTCATGTTGAAATGCTGTATTGATGAGGTGTGTTATATACTCGTGGTGGAGAACGACTGGGCTGATTTTACACTTTGGAGAGAACATTGTTTTGTGTTTTGATGTTCTGTAGTGGTTCGTTTTGGTCTGCTGCGTGTTGCTATATGGTAGCGCTCATTTTCATATCCTTGTGCTTGTAGTTATTTTGGTCCATAGCATGTTATTTGCATTGATTTTGCAAGATGCAGAAAGTGTTGCAATGTTGTCTGTAGAGCTGAAACGATTAATCAGAGCAGACTGATAGATTGTTAACTGGATTCTTTTTGTGATTGATTAATCGAGCTTGTTCCAATATGAGAATATGCTGCTTTTCTTTATTTCGTATAAGTGTAAACTGAATATCCTCTTGTTTTTTCACTGTTGGTCGGACATGTAAAGACGCCACTTTGGGCTCTGGGTAATTGTGTTGAGGCATTTGCTTACTAGATTTTGACAATTTATAAATTAAATTAATCAATTTTATTGAGAAAATGATTAGCAGATTAACTGACAATGAGAGTAATTGTTAGTTGCAGCCCTAGTTGTCTTAAATCAAAAGAAAATATCACATTTCAAAGACTGATAGACTGCAGCTTGCTACTATAATCAATTACGTCTCTAGAGGTAAAAGCTTAAGGTTAAAGGTAATTGTAAACATGATTCTATCTAGCAAAGATCTGGATGTATATTCCCTCAGGGCAAGCCCCGGTGTCACAGACAGAAACAAGGTCAGAGGAAGCGTGGTACAAGTCAGAAATCACAGGGGAAATGTAAACTGTATTCCCCAAAATGGCTCCACACTGCAACATGACAGGAAACAAGCTGACCTCTGGTGATGTCTCCTTCAAATGATGCGGAATTATTCGATTTTTTAAATTTTTTTAAAGGGCAGTAACCATCAAGCTCATTTTTAATTTCCCGTGTAGCGCTCACGTTCAGAGCACTGGCAGGTGCGCCTGACTCTAAAGCTGCCTGCTGCATGCATGGCTGAGCTGCGAAAAAAGCAATGTCCCATGATGATCGGGGACAATCCACTGGTTTGTCAAAACCTGGCAGAATCTCCAGCTGCAGCAATAGCACCTTGTTAGATTGAGGTGCTCAATCAGGGGAGTGCTGGAGTGCCCGGCCAGGTTGAGAGTGGTGATTACCGGGGCACGTCTGTCCAAAGCCGCTGAAATGCTCCACCTCTCCACAGGAGGCCCTCTGACATTCAAGCCTGCATTTTCTGAATCAGTCTTGAGTGATTAGGGCAGCGACAGGCAAAAGGACAGATCAAACAATTATTCCTCCTCACCCTCCTCTCCTATCCTTTTTGACATGTGACAGAGCAGGAAGAGTGAAGCTCAGAATCTCTACCATTTTTAATCAGTCCTAATATAAAATAATATTCAGGTGATTTTGTCTGTTTTTTGTTTATTTTCTATTCAAAAATGTACTTGTTTTTTATTTGAAATAAGAAAACATCAGTTTTTATTTAAAGAGACGGAGAACACGCACACACACATCCTTTTTAAAGTTAAAGGTCAGCTTTTTTATTTTTTATTTTTTTTTAAACATGACCAAAACAAATCCATCCATTTCTTAGCAGCAGCACTGTGAGGTGTACATACAATGGTTATGCAAAAGCAATATGCCACTAATCCCTTTGTATGGGGGCTAAGTAAGCTCATTCAAGTGCTGAGTATTAAAAGCAGGAATCCACGTCACTGTTGCAGTGCCTGTTTTTATAACCTGCAGCTCCCCAAAAGAAAGAACCACATGACTGTACAGATCAACAAAAACTCATATCCCTCAGCATTTTGAATAATATTTACATAATATATAACTGCACCGTTGCCTCTTTTGTTGTTAGCTGCTGTGCCGCCTGAGCTGCAGGGACATGCAGCAGCAAAAGTGAGTCAGCGTGAACAGGGGAGAGGGAGTACAGTATGTGTCAGAGCACAAGAGGGCAGTGTAAAATCCCTCTGACAGTTATCCATCCGACTAACTTGCCTCCCACCTGAAACAACAGCCATAAAACCTGTTGTAAGCTGCCAATCTCCAGTGGCTGTTTTCTTCCATGAAGCACAGGCCTGAGATCTGATTACAGAGGGAAAACTGGACCACAGTCTGCTCGCGAGAGACGGGGTGACAGTCTTGTATGACCGTTCAGCAGGGACTCCGCTTTGATCTCGGAGGAGACGACTTTCCATCTGCATGAACGTGTTTTCAGACAAAATAACAAACAGCATTAGCAAATTAATAAAAAAGAGGAAAGAAAAAGATATCGTGGCTTACGGTGAATGATTTTTGCTCTCTGCGGAGCACTCACCTGCGATGGGGGAGATGAAACATGAATACAGTGCACCTTGATACTCTTGAAAAATAACTCTGATGTTATCTTCATTCATAGCTGGAAAATGCTGCCAAATGCTAAATGACTAACAGCGAAGCATTTGGGTGAACTAATCCTGGGAGGAAATTGTATGCTGCATAGGTTTAATGACGTAGATAAAGAAATTATAGTAGCAATAAAATGTCACACGAAGATGCAAGAAGCATACAAATAAATGTGCATATGCTGTCTTTTATATTTTGAAGTAGCATACATTGTGTGTGTGTGTGTGTGACAGAGAGAGATATGGAAGCTCTATTCCAAAGTGTAGCCTTGAAAAGTGGCCTGGCGCTTCAAAGGCTGAGGGATTAGTTTTTTTTTTATCCCATAATTAATATGACTGAGGAGAGAGCAACAGCACCTGAAAACTGGACAGAGCCACCGGTATCCCGCTGCGGCCAGAGAGCACCCCACTACCCACAATGCACCACAGGCCGACTCCATCAAAGACACAATACCATGTTAACCCCATGTCTTCAATGAATAGGCTTATGGCTATCTTTCTTTGTCTCTCTCTCTCTTTTTTTTCCTCCCCCTCGCAATGAATTCAAATGTGTGGTTTTGAAGACCAACACACAGTGTGTATTTGTCCAAATCAAAATTAAGAGCTTCACTGTCCTGTTGCTGCTTTAAATATATTCTCAGGAAATTCTTGACATCTTTATGGCCTTTAACCCTTCCGGGTCATTTTTGTTTCCCACCAAAGTGGCAAATGAGGCTGATCAGCTGCGTTTTCAGTTTAGTAACATGAAAACTAAAACGTACAGGGTTTTTATTTATTATGTAGCATGAAATGACATATCTAGAGACTTTTATTATTTTAAGGACAATCCAAATGGAAAAATCTCACTCTCAAGTCCCAAATTAACAGTTAACAGTTCTATTTTTATACCGTACTGTATATTCTGAATTTGACATTTCGTCTATTTATCTCATGGCAGAATACAGGTGAAAGGTTACGTTGCTTTCAGGAGGAATGCTGATTTGAAATTGCCAGCAGTTGTTTTGGAGAAATCCCTGGTTGCTTTGAAGTCCGCACCCCACTGAGTGTCCTAACTTTGACACAGAGAGCCATGGCTGGAGCTATTTATACATCTTGTGGGAGAATAGGTTTCCCCCACGTAACAGACTTTTTTTTATCCCTTTTTTTTTTCTCTGAGGCTATCCCTAGAATTCAGCCATGCCACAGAATTGGGTGTAGGACATTTGAGTTAGTGCGACAATCGAAAGACAAAACATGCTGTTGTTTTATGTTGTTGTTTTCACTGTTGTTGAGTATTGTAGGTGCGTCCTCGCCGACTTCTATATAGCAAAGTACCAGGGTCACAGTCAGAGAGTCCAAAACAAATGCATCTCTTACAATTCTCACAGTCTATTGATTCTCCGTCTGAAATTTATGTTTCTTTTCAGTGGGACCCCCTGCTGTGGCCCTCCCTGCCTCCCCCACAGGAGGGTCACGGTGACACAAGAGTGTTGGGCCAGATGCCGAGTGATCCCCTCCGATGCACCTCCACTTCCAAAAGCCACATCCATCGCCACTATAAGACAATCAGCCGAGACTTCATTGAAATACCGCACACACCAAACCTGAATCACCAGCATTGCTTCTCTCTTTTGCTTGCAGTTTCTTTTTTTTTATTATTTATTTTTTTTACTCCATCAACAACAGCAAGTGTAAATCTCCGGAGCAAATGCTCAGAGAAAAAAAAAAAAGATCGGAGAAGAACTGGGGACGATGAAGAGGGGGAAAACAGAAAGAAAGGGAGAAAGGAAAAAAAACACAAGCGGAGAACAAAAAAACCCAGCTGGTCCACCTTTGCCACTGGAAGCCAGTGAAGTCACCCTGTGTTTTTGTGAGGGTGCGTGTGAACAAAACGGTCTTTGAAGTTGGGTTACAGCACTGTACTGTGGTATCACTACGGCCACTACTAAGCCCCTGCAAAAATGTGCTGGGTGATTATAGAAAATGCTATAGAATCTAGTCATAAATCAACTAAATTTTCATGCAAATGGCCTCCTCCGTGGGGCATTTATGTAGTGTGTGTATAGCAGCATCAATAGCGCATAAAAGGTGCTTAAAAGAGAAATCATTGAGACATCACAGCCCAAATGCACACAGAACCTTCAAGGTCAAACACTGCGAAATAATAAAACACTGACACACAGAGAGACACACACACAAACACACAATTGGGAGGTACAACAAGACTGGAGAGTCGTTAAGGCTTTTATCTTCTGGTTGAAGGAGAAAGATCCACCCGACATCCCAGAGGGTACTGATCAATCACGCCCTGACTGGTTCAAACTGTTTGTGCTGGATTCCACATCTATCACCATCCGATGGAGCGCTGCGTCCAACTACAGCACAGAGAGAAAAAAAAGAGAGCACTTTCAATTAGGGCATGGCGAAATAGATTCACACCACTTGATTTATAGTGCAAGACTAATTACACAAGCCTTTTTTTTTTTTTTGCCTAATGCGGGCGGAGCTGAGACTTAGTCTCGTACTTAAGGAGGTTATTGTCTTATGTTAAATGGCAGGCAGTGACATAGACCAGGGCTGCAAGTTTCCATGTCCTTTAGAAAAGCTCTTAATAATGACATGGAGTATCACAACAGACTGATCCACTTTGATGTTTCGAAAGAAAAAGAAAATACTTGTCATGTAGTTTTCCTAATAATTTATTTGAAGCATAAGTCTAAGTTCGTACCTCATGGAAGACTTTATAATTCAAAGAGTTAAATTCTATTCCCCAGACATAAAAAAAAAAAAAAAAGGGAGGAAGTCATTTGATATAACATCGACAAACCAGCCCGGAATACTTTCAGTTTCAATGACAGCTTTTCTACACTATGCATGAGTGTAGATTATGTCATTTCCTTAAATGTTGCCACTAGCCTATACCTCAGGGGAAGACGCGAAGGCTTAACAATAGGTACAAGCTACAGGCAGAGCGCTGGGGCACGCTGCACCTCATGAATATCATTAGCTGTGAGCTGAATTTGTATTACTTTGGGATTACATCTAACCCTGTAATGCAATCTGATTGTGATTGCAAACTGAAAATATGTAATAACATAATCATATGTAAAGCAAATGTAAAAATACAAATCATGTTGCGGCATTAAAACCATCCCAGTTGGTTGGTTCCTGTAAAGAAAGCAGGGAGTCTGAGTTTCTTTTTTTTTTCCTCACAGGGCCATTTATATAGTGTAATTCAATACTGTACGTAGTGTAAATACACATATTAAAACGAGACTAAGTGTAAAATACACATGTGAGATGTCTTTATTACCTCAATACAAACAACCTGGATCAAAACATTTCACTCCTTTTCAGGTAAACAGTAGCAAAAAGAAACCTCCATGCTCCTTAATTTTACTAAGAAATGTACCACATGGATTTTACAACTTAATTCATCCACTAAGTACACAATTATCCACCTACAACATTCCCACTCTTGTATTTAACACTCTGTAATCAATGCTATCAGGGGACAGTTGGTCGTGCATTTTAGTCAACCCCTATAACTTAAATGGAAACCTCTCCTAATGAAAGCGTTCTTCTGTTTATGCTCGAGTAGCTACAAGGAACTCGGTTCGTAACCTGTGACATCCCCTTCACCCAAAGACACTGGATCCCACAGTAGCAGGGGTGGCAGAAGCTCGGTGTCAAGTTGAGAATTTAGACACATTTTCCATTGCTGAGCCTCAAGGGGATTTCACAGTCTCACTTAAGATAGTCTACACCTCCCGATAGGTGCTATATCTAACATGAGAGATGGTATATCGCGTTTTAAAGACGAGAACCTCCCTGGTGACAAGCAAACAGGGTTTTCTTAAGAACGAGACTTGTTGCACGAGACTCTTGATAGTGATAGACCTTTAGACACTGAAAAATGATGGGATTATTAGTCAGTCAATATGTACCATCTGTGATATCTATGCTTTCAAACAAACATTAAATTGATTCTTGAATTCAGATCCCTGTAAACCATCAGTAATTGTATGGTTGGCTTCCCTGTCAAACCACAAAAATAGCGTAATAAACATAAATTGCTCAAAATTGTTTTTATCAGCCAGAATTACTATTACCCATAAATGGTAAAAACTAAAATGCATTAACACAAGCTTCAGTCACCAAATACATACTGTAGGTTTGGAATTTCTGGTTCCTAATAATATCTTGCCATAATATGACATCGCAATCAGAAACCTTTAAATACAGTTTCAATATCCAGAATAATTTATTTTAACTTTACCCAATTCTTCCAATTGCGACTTGAATTTGAAAGAACATCGCTAAGATGTGAAGTTGCGAAAAGGCTTGGATTAAAACCCTGCTCCGACACTGACACGAGGTTCCACTCTGATTGAATGTGAGAGCTGCTGATCAACCCCCAGTTAAGGCCAACCGATCAGGACGGAGGTGTCACTTCAGAGCTTAGTTGGAGGCGTAAACGCCACACTCCTCCTTAAGCGAGATGAAAGAATGTTCCGCTTGATATGAACCCTCCTAAACACTCTGACAGATGTGATCGACCAACCCCCCACCCCCCCTCCTAACAAGACGTGTAGTGACAACACATGATCTGCTCAGGTAAAGTACCATCTTGCTTTTCAAAGTGCTTTACATTGCAACTCATCGTAAGAGGTTGATTTCAAAGTCACTGCTAGTCTGCAGCTCGACAGATTTCCTGCCCATGTGGATATGTGGCGAAGTCACGGATGTCTTGGAGGCACAGGTGATAATAGGGCCTTAATCGCCCTGCTGGTTCTGCTTGTCCCTCTCAATGTCACATATCCGGATAAATGTGGTAAATATCAGCCCATAGTTGGAATAATGCCACTTTATCTGGTTTTGTCAGACCAAGGTCTTGGTCACGTGAAGTGGGTGAAAGATGAAAGGTGTATATAACATTTGCAATTTTTAAAGCCAGTGTACTGTATAATCACCAGGTTAATACTATTTGGATGGTGCTAGTTTGAAACTCTTGGATTAAAAATAAAGCTGAAATGCATATTTTTGCATGAAAGATGCAAAGGCTTTCTAAACGAAAGGCGGCTGCTTCACACAGGCAGGTGATCAGAGCAGACAAATGTAGAGATCCAGCCTTTGGTCAATGGGAGTTTTGTTCTGCAGTTACGTCTTGTTGTTGTACAGTAATGAAGACAAAAATATATTAACCGGGTTTTCCTAATACTAAAAGCAATTCCCACAACACGATGATTTGATGTGAAAGGATCTTGGCAGAAACACGGTGCCCCTGTCCGTCCTCTTACCCTCGACCACACCGGCTGTACCTCATCCAGCCATGCCTTACCAGCACCCCCGCTGTTCAATACCGTCTCATTTGTCATGTATCAAACGCAAATTTCAACGTATTGCCCTCACATATGCTGTGGAAGAAGGAGTCTGCCACGGTGATGCTCTGGCTGCTTTCCAACCCTCAGCTGAATAAACACAGGGGCCATTTGCAGGTTGGCAGACACTGAGATGTTTGTCTTTCAAGGCAACCCACCTCCCTCCCTTTAGTCCATTTGACCCCTTACCTTTCAAACGCAAAAGGGAAGAAATGGCAAGAGCTTACAACCGTACAAGTCACTACGATCTCCAGCACTAGAGCTGCTGAGTGGATGACATGAGTCCGCAGCATTTATGTTGTTTCTAGTGTCAGGGCGAGATTTAAAGTTCTGAGAAGAAGAGGGGGGAAACTGTAAAACTTTAGAGGACATTATATCAAAGGGACCAAATCAAATAGGATGAAAGAGATGGTTTCGAATGATTAATCACTGTAATAACAAATCCGATCTGCAAACTGAGACAGAGATTAAAATAAAAAGTAAATATTGATACTCAGGTTAATTTAACTAATTACACATCCATAAAGAATCCTGATATTTGATTATAACCATTTCATCAAATGCTATAGTAGCCCCAACGCTGTCCTTTAGAAATTACATGTATATACTACTAATTTGTTTTGCCCAAAATTGCTATGTATCCTTACAAAGAAGTAAGGATACGATTGCAAATAAATCTGTTACATGAATGAAATTGATTTCTAGTAAACCAAATAGATTGTGGGGTCCCTTATAAACAATATCAAACATAATTTAACAGTAGCAAATACCCAAATAGTAAACATAAACAACCTCTAAGTATAAATTCACATCTCACACTAACATGCTGAAATGGTAAACACTGTACCTGCTTCATCATGTTAGCATTGTCATTACGAGCATGATGGCATTAGCATTTAGCTCAAAGCACCACTGTGTCTAATTACAACCTCACAGAGCTGCTAGCATGGCTGTGGACTCTTAGGCTGGTTCAATATTTAATCAAGACCATGATCTTTCCCTAGTCTTAACCAAGTGCCGCGAGTGCCTGAACATAACTGCAAAACATTAAATGAAATACATCGTCACTGAATATTTTCAAGATACGTTCAAATTAACGGCAGCATCACGTTTCACTCTAAACCTATTTGCTGTTGCACATTAGTAGGAGACAAACGTAATGTCTTGGAGACAGGTGTGTGTAGTCCCCACCACAAACCGCACACCCACACATATACATGTGATTGTAGTGTATAAACTCAATGTTTCAGTGATGTGTCCCTCTCTGCAAACTCCACCAAAACAGCTCACAGGAAAACTCAGAAAAACATGAGCATGGTAAATGCAGCTCGAACCAACTTCCCGGAAAAATGCCCACAAGAAACAACAAAAACCCTAAAACAAATGCTGCTCTAAAGACACGGACCTATTGTGTATTCATGACCTGGTTCTTGTTTGGAGATGGTCTTTCACTGACACAAAAGCAAGCAGGGTCTGCTGTTTCTGTCAGTTTAAACAAATAACAATGATGCAACAGGAGTGCTTCCAGTGAATGTGAAATGCACTGTTAAATCACCAGTGGAGCCCCACAATGGATCGCCGCGCATCACAACAGCCAGGACAGGCTCAATATTAACATTTCCTTTTGACACGTGGCAAAAGGTTTTCTTTAACCCATGGAGGTTGAATGGGAATCAGCGGATAATAAGAAATTAAAAGGTAAAGAGGACACAGGGGAAGGAGTGAGAGAGAAAGCCAAATCCTAGCCCCAGGGCTTAATGTTAGAACACAATGGCCGCCAAGGCAGTAAAGGAGTCGACATTTCTTATTCGCCCCCTCCCCTAGTGCCACCTGCATTACAATTAACCTCATGACAACCTTGAGGTCTCTGATTAGTGATGGCCTATTGTCTCGACCCCATTAATGCTTGGCCCCCACTCTGCCCTTAGCGCACTCACATCAACAAATCAAACCCAGTTTCCGGCATGGTCTTTTACTGCAGGGAGCTGGCCCCCAATGTGGGACGGCTAACTAACGGGTGACTGTAGAGAGGGCCTGCAGAGAGCGGTTCAAGGTACCTGTGAGGCTGGGTAACACAAAAACTTAGAGTATCCTAACATGCCAGAGCAAATACTCTTTGTATTACCAGATGGCTTATGCTGCCATATTCTGCTCCGAAAAGTTGCAGGAAAACAACCAAACAAAGACGTTAACTGTAGAGATACAACAGGAAATGGGTACTGTCCATTGCCTAATTGATAATGACAACCAAACTGACAACTGGAAAATACAAACACGTAAAACACAACAAAACAAAACAAAAAAACCCTGACCGTGCAATCTTAGTTTTGTACCAATAATAATCAGGATAAGCGAAACAGTGGAAGTGGGAGCGTCCCAAGAATCGAGAGCACACCAGATGTTGGGAACCCCTCAAGGAATAAACCGACACATTAAACATAATATCACCTCATGCACTGGAGTGCAATCACTGGTTCTCTCTGGGGAGCTGTTACACTATGTGTTGCTGCCACAGTTTAAATCTCAAGAACTAGAAACTAATGTGCCGCAGACGGGGTTGGCCCACGCAAAGAGTACACTTGGGAGCTCCAGTTAGCTTGGCAGCTCCGTGTAGAAAGCAAAGACTGCGTTTTCTATTTGTATCAAGTTCAAAATCCATCTCGGAGCACTTGTATTTGATGTCGTCGAGGAAATAAACGTAAAATCTTTTTATGCAAGTGCGCTGCCATCGACACAGTAGTCAGTAAATCTGCCTTTTTAAAGTCCTCCCTCCCATTCCGCTGCCTGTTCTGTCTTAAATCACACATCTCAGCTGTGACGAGGCCAAATTATTCACACAGCATTAATAATAAGACAGATGCATCATTTACGTACAAGACAGGGAGATTCATATTATCATCTCATAAACTCACTAACATTTTGGCACCTATTATTTAAAGACAATCATAATTAGTAAAAGTAGCTTCAAAACATCATAAATGACATTATCAAAACAAACAGTTGTGAGATGTAATGCATATTTATCACTTTAATGATGAGATCAACTAAAAACCAGCCTCAAAGTTTTAGTCACTGAACGATACAAGTTTTTGTTGACAGTGTCGGATTCTGTGTGATGAGGCTGTTAAGTTGAAAATGAAGACCAAATTACAATAATGTTGTCTTTTATAATGAATTGTAGTTACTGCAATTATTATACTGCAATTATTGTAAATACTGAATGTTTAGTATTCATGTGTGTGGAGGTATGATAATGAACTGTGTTGTGAAGTCTTAAAGTGAACTTTTTTATTATTAAGAGTCTTAGATTGTGTATCGATAGGAGGATTTGATCTGGTTGAGTTAGAGCTTGATTCGACCATTCTGCTAACAAAGCACTGTTAATGTTGACCTTGCACGGTACGTACTGTAGATATAATAAAGAGAACTGGATGCTGTGTTACAAGATGGCCCTCCATTTATTCCAATAGTGGTTGCTCACCAGGCTAATGCTGAAATAGTTCTTCAGCTTTCTGCGATTTGTCATTTTTTGATGCTGCTTTTTTTGATTTTACATTTGTTTTATTGGACGTAGTGGCTCAAATTAAAAGGAGTGTATTGTCATAGTGTTTGTGACACCCAGAAAAATTCTAATATTTTACAGTTATTTCTTTTTAAATAATTGTGTATGAGCCAGTGTGCGTCATGTGACCTTCGGTTCCAACTGTGCCAAAATCGCCTCACATACCTGCGGCAAGGAACATACCAAATTAACAAACAAAAAGCTTGCCACCATATCACCTCACTTCGTACTCCATATAATCTGTGACAACAAAAACTCCATCACAGCCTTAACTTCCAATTAATCTCCAATGTAAACAGACTTCAAAAGTAGTAAACAATGACAGACTAGCCACAACTGATGGCAACAAGGCTAAGCAGTAAGCAACATACCACTTGTATACAGCTACTAGGTGCTTTGAGTTGTTAGCTGCCTCATTGAAATCCATATTAGCTTGAATATATGCCAGTGCTGCTATTATTCTTGATTCGTCTTCCTGCTCTGTACAGTTTACCACAAGCAAGAACAGCCTCTTTGCAGCAAGTATAAGGGTTAATGGAAAGTCTGTCTGCAGTTTTGAGAAACACTGGCAATAACACCACCTGTTTATAATTATAGCATTATTATTACTGTAACAGTGCTACACTAATGCATAAAAAAAAGGTGCCCCTTTTGAATGTGTCAAACCTGAAAGAAATCAAATAAATGCAGTGTGACACTGCTAGTGACCTGATTTAGTTGTGTTTTTGAACACAATGTTGAGAAACTTATGAAGAGACCACAAACAAGGCCAGCAGAGGGAATATAACTATCTGGAGCTTTTATCTTTGTAATTGCTTAATTTTGTCGTTGGAAATTAGCACCAGCTTTCTTGGATTTTCTACAGGATTCATTTGTTTTACGATGGCACTAATGGCCATTCAAGCTCCGCAGCTAGACTCTGGGGGAGGAAAGGGGTCAATTTATTCCAACTTATAAGAAAATATTGGTGTTTCTGAGCTTTTTGCTCATCTCTATCATTGTTAGCTCAAAGCCACTTAGACTTCTATGTTCTGTGTCATTAGACGAGCAATTCAATACCACATTTACCTTCTACTTTTCACATCTTGTGTAGTAGTATCCTCAAGGATCAATGATCAATCTGACGAATCTGATGAAAAACAGTAATGTGTCCTCTTGATTTTTGAAAATGTAGTAGCTTGCTGCCAGGTTAATGGCAATTTCACCATTAGAAGATGTTCCAGGTGTTATCAAGCCTCTCAGTTCAATACAGAATGTTTTTGGTTGGAACATAAACTGGAGGACAACAAATAATGACTTACTAACATGAACTTCTTTCCTTATGTTACATCTTCATCATGGATCTGTGTGAGGCTTGAAAAAAGGGAGAAGGAGATTCCAGAGATCCACATGTTAGTTTTTCTCCAGCAGAAGAAGACAGACCCATTAAGCATTTAATTCAGTCTGGCCCAGGTGTGTCTCTCTGTCCAGCTAAGCAATACAACAGTTACACCATTTATGGACTGTCCACTGTGCAGGTGGCAGAGAAACTTCTGGGGCACACCTGCCAGCTGATTCACCCATTAGACTACGCACCACACTGTCTATAGCCCCGATCCCCCGAGGATGTCCCTCACCATGCAGGTGCAGAGACGGAGAAACTGTGATGGATTACTCCAGATTTAGCAATTGCTTCCTCGAAAACCTCTTTTATCGTCTGTGAATGAGACAAGCGTTTGCATATTTGCAGAGCATTACTGGGAACTGTTTTCATGCTATATGGCTCTAGGAATGTTTTCAACTAGAAAGCATGTGTTGAAGTCAAACGAGGTGACTGTGATGTGTTTACACTGGCCATGAAACACTATTTTAGGATTTTGAATTTTGACTAACATAGTACAAAAGGTTGAAAAGTGTAGTAAGCTTTGGAAAGATTTGGCCTCCAGTCCAAAAACTTTTTTTTTTAAGCAAACACCAACAAAGAAGCACTCCTGACTCCGCCGTCGACTTTCTTCAAGCTCCAAAAACACGTTTCCTTCTCCCACTGAAAACATCCAGAGGCCACAAAGCTGCCACATTGCTTATATGGCTTCACCCAGCAACCATTACACACCTAACCATACTCCGACCACATCGCTTTAACACCCTGCCAAGGCCAACCCATAATAACACACCCAAGAAGACTCATGGAAACGGAATCTGAAAGTCTTCCCTCCACTCCCGTTCATTACACTGAACACCATAACCGGTTTTTAATTCAGAAATCTGATTTTAATTACAATTTGAAAGAATCATTTAATTTCAAAGCTTTGTATAATCTTTCACCCATGTGAGACACAAACTGCAAAGTGGCCGGATTACAGAGAAAAGGTGTGATGATAAATGATGGTGTTTTCTTTACTGGATAACTTGCCAAGATTACAAATGAAAGAAAAGAAAAAAAAAAAACGGATAATCTTTTTTTGCAGCACAACACTGACTAACACTAATTTGTCACGGCCGGAAATGTATACCATAAACTTCACATACAGCTGGAATTTATGAAGGAATATAAATAGCAGGTATTCCATTAATATTCTTAGAGGAATGCTTAGGCCTGGTGTAATCTTCCACAAGATTCATCAATGTTGGTTGTTATTGTCCAGACCCCCCATGGTTGTAATTCTTTATCCTTGCCATCTTGGTAAACTGCCTTATTTAGTTAAGAAGATGTAATTCTATTCCCTTCGCACAATCAGCGAGAGTCCAGGCCCAAAGCAGCCACACATAAGTGAGTTTGCACGTGTAATGGCTGAGTGTGTTTAAGTTATAGATTGGAAACGATACAGATGAAAGGACTCCCCTGATCTTACACAGGAAGTGATTAAAGTTTGGTTGCACCCAAGAGTCTGATAGATATTACTATTACTACGTGTTAATTCCTTTAAATGATAGGGTATTTATGTAAATCCGTTGTTGATCATGTATCCATATGGCAAACTACAAAGATGATACATGTGCACTGTTTCGATACCAAACCAGATGTTGGCTCATCTGAACTACACGATTGATCTCTTCTTTAAAAAATAAAAAAAAGAACCGAAAACATAAACTGACACAAAAAAGGAAAAAAGGTTTAAATACCACACAAAAACCATTTGCATTTGATTTAGTTCACATGTAAATGATTCATTTAGCACTTTCAGAAGCTATTACACACTGCTGTACTGTTTGGCAGCTTGATTTCATACTCATCATCTAAGCAATTCAGAGTGGAGTATTTATCCGAGCCCGTAAACAAAATAAGCATTAACCAGCAATGCAAGGAAAGCGTTTTGTCTTGGTAATATATGATACCAGGTGAGGCTGCGTGTCTTGACAGGTCGCCATTTTCGGGCCACTAATTTGGTCTCTTTGTGGCAGAAAGCAACTCCCAGCACAGCAGCAGGACAATTATATCCAGGTGCAAGGATTTGATTCAACAAATTCTAGGTGGATCATTCCAGCTTGCTCTGGGCCCCACCCACCCGCCGCCGCCCCCGCTTTGCCGCGTTGTCTCTCTTCTGGGCCAGCTTGGAACAGATGCCCTTGAAAAATCTACAGCCCTCACATGTGACTGAGGACCTTGACAAAAAAAAAGCTGAAGCACTTCCAGAAACTTGAAAGTCGTGAACCATGTTGTATATTATAATAATTGGAATGGCAGCAACTGGAAACATTCCCCTGAATATTCCAGAAGATAATGGGACATGCTAATGAGCATGGAATCAAGCCAATCAAAAAATGAGAGAAAAGAAAGAGAGAAGGGTGGAGATGGGAAGGTGCCCAAAAAAAAGAAGAAAAAAAAGACATAAAGTAGGGCATGAGGGCTGCATGCATACGTGATGTATGTGTGCTCTGTCTTCTTGGAAGAGCAGCACTGTTGAGTGTAGAATAGCACTGTACAGTCCGCCTGTCAAAACTTGACGCACATTTGGGGGAAAGTATGATTTGGGAACTCGCACCTGGCAGACTGAGGGATTTCCTGCTATGCTGCTTATACCAAAGCACTCAAGCAATGCCATGCTAAAATCAAAGCTTAATTCTCTGGTCGCCACACACAAAGAGACAGAGGGCCAATAAATATACACACTTTTATTGCTAGTGGGATTGGGGGGGGGGGGGGAAACAAGATGTCTATGACAGCTGAAAATGTTGTTTGGTATCTAAATCAGAAAGAGTTTGGTCTAATTTACGGCTTTATTTTAATGTATTGAAATGGAAACCTGTGTGTCAGTTTTGTCCTATGGGAGAAAATTAAATCAAAAGTAATACTTGATCATTTATTGATGTACATTAAGTCTTAAAGCGTAATTCCCTTTAAATGATAATGACGACTTTAGGTGGAGCTTATAGTGTAGTGTCTTATTAAAAATGCTGGGCTGCATCTCCACTGTTCAGTGAACTCTGTCATCACTGACACACTACATCTCAATCCTGTGGACAGCTGATTGGATTTACTCAAAACTTGGGCTGGAGAAAGTCTCACGCTGAGAGTAAAATTGACTTAGGCCTGTGTTCAGAGGGAAAGATGAAGGGCATCCAGTCTTATCATTTTCCATCCCATGTCTCCCTGCAGCCCCAATACTTTCCATGTGTTATTCCAGTTTGTGCTCGAGAATTCAACTACATGTGACGTCAACATCAAGCCAGGACCCAAAGTCAAGGGAGGTACAAGGGGTTGAACCAGAAGTGCTGCCAGCATTTTATGGCTTTGGAATACATGTTCAGATTGTTCAGTGGATGAAAGATCTCTGTTAGAGATAGGTGCCAGAAAGCTCGGGAAATGGTGTAAATAGAGATGTAGCTTAATGTTTCTGTGACCAAGTGGGGTAAGATTGACAAGATTTTGGACACCTTTTGCTCATAATATTCATGGAATCTGACTATAAAGTTGATAAGCATAACCCAAACCATTCGTTTGAATAGCCCCAGTCCCGATCTCACTATTATATCGGATTATTTTTTCAATAATACCACCTTAATATTAAACTGCAATGATTTTTTTTAAATGCATTAGATTCAAATTCCTAAACCAAGCTGTTTCAGACTTACACATCACAGAGACGATCATTTTATTACGTGTTACATTTGAATTTTATTTGATCAACTTTAACAACGTTTCTGTAAGTGTAATGTATAAAAATGCAGACAGTGTAACCGGGGGGGGGGCCTGTGTGTAATTTCATTCCCACTGCATCCTCACCGGGGTGCTGGTTCTCAGACTTCAGCCAGAACACAAGCCTTTATTTGATTTAAGGGAACTCCCCCTCTCATGTGCCTCCTCTGCTCATGAAGTGTCCCAGTATGGAATGTCTGCATTATTACACTGCTGACAGAGATTGATGCGTCTCCAAACCATCTGCACATGCAACAATCCTCAACTTTAATTGGAGAAGAAGCAGGCGGGAAAAAACACTTTTAATGGTTACAAAATACAAAGAATGATAGTTTTAACTTTCTTTTTGAAACATATGTTTGGAAGATTTAAACAAAAAAAAAGAAAAAAAAAGGGGGTTGTGATGGATGTTTGAGGTTTTAGTCAAACACCATCAGCAAAAGTGTCAGGAATGAGTGATTTATTGAGACGCTGCACGTGGCCATGAGGTTGGTTTGGGTTGTAGCAGAGGCAGCTTAAAGCCACGGAGTGATCTAACTTTAAAATTATTTATGAGTCAACAACATATCATCAGTCAGACGCTCAAATGTAGGCCTCCCAAAATAGACATGCAAAAAATCCTAAATGGTCCTTTTTGTAGCGTTCATGTATCTTATTCTACGATGTGTATGACAAAATGTTTTTTCTTTTAGGTTTGAGACAAAGGTGAATTTTTAAGAAGATAGTCTTGAATGCCGATTTGAAACCTCAGGCTTGTTTTTTGTTTTTTTACACAGTACTTTTGGCACGTGTAATTCACATAAGCAGGTGTGTGATATGTTGTCAACTCTTAGAGGCTCAGAGAACAAAGGCTGCAGTGTACTTATACAAGGAATCGACCCGCAACCCAGTGGGATAAACTGTACAAACCTTACAGTACGTCACCATTTTGTTAAACAAGGCTAGGGATCAAACCACTAATCCCCCCTACACTCCCTTTGGTTATAATTAACTTGCAGTGCTTGATGCTAACACTATTTTAAAGATACGTTTCTCTGGACTCTAATCCTGACTCAATCTCTCCTCCTGGATAAAAGCACTGAGAGGAAAAAAAGAGGCTTTGTACTTTTTGTGTTCACTCTCTCTTTAATTAATATCTTGTATTATCAGTTCAGTACCTAATATCACAGGGGGTTATGGCTTGAATACATTCACGAATAAAGAGAGAAAGGTCTCTGATCTTCAGTGGTTTGTGTTCAGCTCGTGAAGCACTGGCAGGTAGAATATTTTAGATTCATAAAAAACACGACTGATGAGGTGGTGTGAAAAGCAGATGATTTGTTTATTTACCTTGAAGTTATTATTCCAAAACATAAATGACGAACACATTTAAATCTGTTGTTTTACACGGATTTAACACCTCAACTTATCTCTTTTTTTTTCTTTTTTTACATATAAAAAAAGAAATCCTCAATCACATAAATCAAAACATAAACAAAGCCAGTGTTGCAGTGACAGAGTTGCAACAGTGGGACTCAATTACAGACTACGCTTTTAAGTGTAAACCAATTATTTTATTAAAAGAACATACAAACAACTGGACAGATTTTTTAAAATACATTAAAACCATTTGCAGAAATAGCTGCTTTCAAACAATTCCACTCGCTATTAGGTAGCAACATGCCGCCATTTATCTGTTTAATGGCCGCTGCAGCTCTCTGTGGAACGATGACAGATGGATCCTCGCGTCGCATAAGTTCGGAAACAACCTTCAGCGAGAAGTTCAGCCGGATGCTCTTTTTAAGGACTTATCAACACTTGTCCATTAGACACAAACCACTGCTGCGCATGGCTTTATACCAAATAGCTGAGTGTGGATGCAGTGCAGGGGGCTGTCATATGTTTTAAAAAAAACAAAAACAAGTGGTTGCAGACAAGTCATGTGACAAATGTAACACTAGACCTGCTGTTTGCTTTGCAATGGGTAAACAGATTGACAGTGAACTGAAACCATAGTTACACTGTATGTTAATATCTGATATATAGTTTAAATAATAGCATTAAGATACCACCGTCTGCACTATAGTTCTGCTGTAGGATCCATCTTGAATATTTGCAGGCACACAGACTTTCAACATTCATTTTTAAATTGCAAAAGCTGCTGACAAGTTCCCAGTAAGCCATAAACCACCACTGCAACTTCACTTGTGCAACACGAACACTGACACTCTTGATGTGGGTTTGCATTTAGTTGCTATGCTGCTTTCCTCTGTGCTCCAGAAAAACACAAACTTTCATCTAGATTTCAGTCTTCATTCCTACTGTTTTTTTTTTTTCCTCTGAGTTTTAGATGTTATTAGTCGGTTAAAGCCTCGCTGTTTTTCAGAACTTGATCTTCTGGAGAGACTTGACCTTTTGTGAGTGCTTTTATTTGCCCTTTCAGTTGAGTGCAATAGTTTTTTTTTTTTTTGCAGACCTCAGTAAAGCAGAACTCTACATGTTGAGTGTTCGAGCGCGACAAGCAGCCATGTTATTAGAAAAAAAAAAACTTACAGTGACACGTTTTGTAACAAGTCTTTTATTAATGCAACATTCAAACACATTCCACTCTGACAAGGAAGCGTTTCCATATGAAAGACATAAAATATCACGTTACATCCCACACAGTGACCTTACCTCAACCAAGACATAGTCCCCTGACATGGCAAGCACTGAAGTCTGCTCTGGTCATTTGTTGTTGTCATTAATTTCAAAATCCTTGAACACTGACTCATGCTGTGCACGCAACAATGACACAGCAAATGCAGGCAGTCATGAAAATGTATTTTAGTTTTGGATATAGTCTTTTTCATTAAGTTAACATTCAGATCCTGACATTTTAACGCTAAATACTTTTGATGCATTTTCCACAAAGAGTGGCAGTGTGAGGTTTTTGGCCACAGTTGTGGTATAATTTCCATTGCAGGTGGAAACACCAATTAGTGATTAATTGTAAGGGAAGGGGGGCTGGGATAATAAACGGCAAACACCTGGACCGAGCGAATTTGGGCCAATCATTATCAATCACACCGTGAGTGAGCGTCGGGCGGTTGGAATTAATGGGATACACGTGCCTTATAATGTCGGAAATGCATGACATTTTATTTAGAAATTATTAGTAGCTAGCAAATTGAATGATCACAGTTGCAACTGTCAAACGGTTGGTCACTCAGTTGGAATAGATGGATCTCTTGTCTGCCAGCAGGTCTGCATAAAGCGATACACTATCCACTGCACAGTAACAGAACGGGAAATTATGCATTTTCTTTCAGATCCCTTACACCTTGAGTCATCGAAATGTAGCACCAATGACCTTTTTATCTTGGGGTGTGTCTTTATTTATGTTTTCGTGGCCTAAAACAATTACCAAACCGCTGTTGTGTGTTTAATATTGTTAGAGAGGTGCTTTCACGCCGCTTCTTCACATCCCTGTAAAAAGGGGCACAGAGGTCACCGCAGCTTCTGGAAGTGATGTGACCCCCTGTTACATCATCTATTCTCACCTAAACCACATTGTATCACTCAGTTAACCGTGAGATCGAGGAACAGCAGAGTCAAAGACAGAAAATCGAACTGTGAGATACTTACAGGGGCAGCTGCTGCACACAGGTCCAACCGTAAGTCCTAGGTCGGGGAATTTGTTGAGTCGGATTGGGTACATCTCACTTAGCTGATCATTATTTTGAAAGTCTTGTATTGCTGCTGCACATATACAGTCGCACCAAAATGACGTTTCCTGCAGGCAGAATTTAGGACGTCTTTGCTTGCTGTTGGCTTGTCTGAGCATACTTTTCAATAACGTGTTGCATGTCGCCAGTTTTTCTCTGCAATGAGTCATGGTCCTCCACAGACTTTTCGATCTGTCCTCTGGCAACGTTCAGCAGCTAATATTCTTCTGCCTGCTGGAGTTCAGCACTTAGTGCACAGTCATACAAACATACAGAGACAGACACACAAACACTTTCAGCGTCCAGATCTTTCTTGGCTCTCGTCACCAGTCGAGTTGCATTTCCACCTGTGTCCTGCTGATGCAGCTGGCGGAAAATATTACATGCCAAGCGCACTGCTATGATGATACCTTACATACCGTGTTTTGTTTTGCCAAATTTTACTTTTAATCACTCTTTTTTCTGCGATGCCAGTATAATTAGCTATGAATCCACTGCAGAGAGCTATGATTGAAGTGGTGCATCAGCGGGTACGTTTCAACAGTCTAATGTTGATTTGATTCTCTTGTTTTTGACAGCTACTGTATTCTGACTACACGACATGAGCTTGCAGGTCTTTGCTAAGGTCGGTGAGAAGATATGTTTGTATCTATCGACGTGCTTCCTTTGAGTCATAACATTTCACTACAGGGTTTAGGGTCTTGTCAGAAACGCTTCACTAATAAGGAATGGAAAATATCTACAGATGCACATACTAGCATGACAAACACATAGACAGCCACAGTGCGCACGTGGCTCTAATGATGGATGGATGCACTAATGATGGATGTGCTTCCATTATCAGAATTAAACTGAACAACAGTGAGCCAAAAACAATTACAAAGCACCAAACGATTGAAGAAAACAAAAGTGCGGATATTAACGTAAGATTGAAAATAGCTGCAATTCTGCAGGCTCGGGCCAACTAACCAGGGGAATTATGATTCCAGTTTGTTTCATTGCACACGTGTTGTTTTTTTCTGGAATGATTTACTCGTGAGGAAAAAATGAAGTGCATTTCTAGTTAAAATATCTGCACTCAAAACAACAGGCAAGCACGACGAGAGGCAGTGTATTTACTGCCTCTGGTCTCTGAGAAATATTCAAAGGTTTCAGCCCAACAGGGCACAACAGTGAATTTCAGGCAACCCAAAGATGAAGTGGTGGTGCAGAAGACAGTTAGTTTTAAGAATTTAACGTTTATGTTTTTGACTGTGACTTTGTATCAGCAGTTGTTCTGATCTTTTAATCAGGTTTTTGAAGAGATGACCCCCAAACCTGACTCCAAACCACCCTGAGCACAAACTAGGGAGTTAAAGAAAAAAGTATAAAAAATGACTGATGGTATAGGTTGATTGGGGGTTCATAAACCCTTTTTCCTCTGACAAAGTCCTAATCAGAAGCTAATTTGGGAAATTCCTGTTTTTGTAGAATTGGTGGTAAAAACGTAGGTTTCCATGATTTCCAAATTGCAAGCAGTGAGAAAAAAGTCAGGCCTGCTACCACTTTTAAACACCATATGCCATATATACAGAACAATAGCAAACTGGGACTCATTGTTAAATTTGAGGGAACACAAAGCATGCAACAGGATGAAGCCCAAACATCAGCTCGGATCAGGCTTAATGTCACTATAAACGATTAAAACCTTGCCGTTTGTGTGGTTTCAGCCGCGCTGTCCTCGTGGGGCACCTTATGATGCACTCTGACAAAAACACTGCGATGTGGAAGAATGGATCAGTGGGAATCTGTCAGCGATTATCTTTGGCTGGTCATCCCCTTTGCAAAAATAACAAGTCATTATCAGACGCATCAGATAAGCAGATGTCGACAAGCTGCTCTGTAAGCGAGAAGACCTCTCCTTTGAACAGTACATTAACACGCCATATGTATCTCTTTTTTTAAACACATACAATCAGAATGTGGGCTGATTTTCATTCTGGCTGATGAATTTATTAAAAAATGTTTTATGATGTATGCCTAAGAACGAATCCGCTGCACTTAATGCATCTAAATGTAAACAAAAGGCTGTAGCTGTATTACCAAAACTAGGAGCACAAGAAACTGCCATCACTCTTAATTCCATTGACAGATGTCATGATACACAACATCTACATTTAAGTTATTTGTGATTTCCGATGTTTCAGTAAAATCTGTCTATAGTTCAAATGCAGAGAAACACAGAAGATGTTAATATCTCATCGATAAGTCAGTTTGTTCAGTGTTCTGTGTGGAAATAAACCTGTAATTTAAACATTTTTAAAATATATAGGCTAAGGATTGGCCCTTTAATTGATTATGAGCGTTGGGTGAGGTTGCAAAAGGGTTAAATAAGCTAGACTTTGGTTTTATTTCCTGGATTCTAGGGCTCCTCTACCCTCCCTCCGCAGTGCCATTGAGCAAGACATTTCAGCACCAAAAACTGCACAATAACGAACCAAATGCTGCTACAATTCGGCTCCGCTCAGGTGTCGCGACGCCGCCGCACGGTGTCCTCGGCTTTGCCCTGAATAGACACGTCTCAGACGCAGTGTGCCTCTCCTCCCGGGGAGGCTGCAGAGGTGCGCAGCGGTGTCGCCCGTGTCGCAGCGAGCTAATTGGAGCGGCCTCATTTAGCAACACGTCAAATGGGACGCGACAACACCGCGTCGGCGCCTCCACAAATCTCCCGCGCGGTCTGAACTCAACGGCGCGTCAGAGACCGGCGACTGATGCAACGGGGGTCACCGTCAGCCGATGTTTCACTTTAACGAACCCTCTGCAAACCCGGCACCGGGGCGGGGATTCATGTCCCAATCAGCGATGTGGTTAAATAAAAAGAGCTGTGAACTATATGAGCTCCAGTCAGGATTATCACAAAACACCATTTAGACAAAAAAAAAAGATGAACAAAATAATGAATTGTGTCTTTTCTTACAACTCACAATAGTTTGACATGTCACGTGTTGAGATGGATGAAGCCTGTTTCGCAGCTCCGGTCATGTGTCAGAGCTATTGTTTCTTTAAATCTGTACATTACCAGAGAGTTTAAATGTCATAATTGAGGATAAACCAGAAAATGTGCCAATCAAATGTAGAGTTTAAGATGTTGGAGTAGACGATTTAATTTAAATACAAGGTTAAAGCTATGTTATGGTGGGGTATTTACTTACTACTTATTTATTTTAAATAAGTAGTTAGATCAATATATGTTTTCTTTTTCCTGTATTTTCTGGTGGTCTTGGGGGTAAAAATTACAAAATATATATCAAATTTGTAATAAAATAAAAAATTAAATCACATTTCCAAACTTCAAATGAACAAACTAACCAACTGGCGCTCTCCATATCGTCCAGTCACTTACTATGCATGGAGATTATAAATCATTCTCTGTAAAAAATCAATGTCTGGATTATCGTTGTATATGCAAACTTAGACGTTCACCGTGGGATGGATTGCTCCATTACCCAGAGTCTGGCAGTGAAATCGTTTTATGGCTGCAGATACATTTGTTTGTTGGAGGCGTTTTGAAATGTCTGCATGCCAATAAACCAAAGTGGCCTTGACTTGAATTTGACCTTATTGTATTAGGACTCTTAAGCTCAGCAGATGGAGACTGCAGGGTCCCATTTTTGCAAGCTATTTCATGACTTGCAACTTGGGGCGTATAGTTTTTAAACTTTGGAGCTGTTAAAAATAGAGATCACGTGGCTCCCCCTCTCTCTTGCACACAGGATCATTTAGCCGGGAACCTAATATTTAAACCCAACTGCAAATGTTTAACTTATCGATTTAGTTCTCGGTGAGTTACGGCAGCTGGGCGTGCAGATCAGAGTGCTGGCAGAGGCATGGGCACCTCATCCATCAAGGGGCACGGATTATAGCTTTCTTCTAATCTTGGACTGTACTCTGTGTGTCAGTGGCTGCAAGTTCTGGAAAAAAACAGTCCCTCAAAAATTGCATTCATCTGCACACACCATATTTTTTTAAAAAGCAGCCTTACTGAGTTCAACTCTGAACAAGGAGCTGACCAGAATAAAATGCCAATAAAGGTCCAAAATGTCATTAAGAGGAACCAGAATTTGAGACTGAAATGCAGCTATTTCATTAAAAAAACAACTTAATATGTGTTGATTTGAAACTTTTGCCATTATACTATAACCTACATCGATTTACTGAACGTCTGTTGTTGTTTTTTTGAAAATATTCTGACTTAAATGTGTAAAAGCAACATGGAGTGAGAGGCTGAACCACCATTCTGTCTGATATTTGATGCGCAGCTGAGCTGCAGAGTGTCTACCTTGGTAACACAAACGTCAGGCTCGGTTTACTGGCCACAAGTGCTGGTGATAAATATTCATGATCCCGGCGCCTGCGCTTTCCCGATTTCTGAGTGTTTGTCATTTCACAGACTTGAGCGTAAATACATTTAAAGTGGATGTTTTTCCCTGCGCTCCTATTTGATCTGGAGTCACCATCGGCAGTACAGACGCGCCGCAGCCTGTCGTCGACTCCTCTTTTTAAGAGCGTTTTATTTTCGACGCCATGTGCGCATAGCTCCGGTGTAAAGTGATACGACAGGAGCGCGGAGGGGAAATTAAACGGCATAGCCCAGGCTCACGCTTTGCATTCAGTCGCGTTGGCACGTTAAAAAAGCGTCTGGCTGTTTTGGACCAAAACGTTGTCGTTTCTCTCCTCAATAAAACATGTGCAGGGAAGAAAGAAAAAAAGGAGGAGGGTAAACTATGAGCTCAAGTCTGTGGCCATAATGAGGCAAATAACCATCAATCCAAAACAAAACTCCAAACATATTCCAGGGAAGTGTTTTTGCATCATTATTTCTGGACTCTACAGCAGAATTTTACATTTAAATGGTTTTTCTCAAGCTCCAAATGACGAATTATCAGTTTTTTCAGGTGGATTTAGCTTCTATCTCCACATTTTGTCAATCTGGCAAGCTTCTCCATTTAAATATGGTGCATGTGTGGAATATCCCGCCGGCCTACAAAACCACACGAGATAGCTTTAACACACCCACTTTAAACTATTTATATTTCCAGTTACATGTGAACATTTTTCTATAAAGCTGCAAAGTGACTTTCTCAGACGAGTTCACAGCGCGTGGAGTGCGTCTTTTTCTATAGCAGTGCACCAGCGAAGCGTCAGCACTGGAGCCCAGATAGATAGTGTTAAATAGAGTCGAAAAAGTCATTTTATTAGCATCCTTCATTTATCTCCAAATGTAATAGTCCGTGAAGAGAAAATATGAATACATTTCAACAAATCATCTAAGATGGTGGGAGTCGTGGATGTTTTTATTGTGGTTGATATAAACGGGAGGCGCGCGCACACACACACACACACACACACACACA